>CAHIKZ030004007.1:2010000-2060000 GCA_903632075.3 Acanthosepion pharaonis
TGCAGCCTCGTGTCCATTATCATTCGCGTGGTCGTATGTAAAAGTCATATCTGCCTGCTCACAATATGAATATCCTGCCATTGTTAAACGAAACACTTCCCAGTTAACTCACTACTAAACATGTTAAACGTTGAAGACAGACTAGCCACAAATGTACACGAATGACAAATGTAACTTAGTCTACATGGCAAAACAGCGCCATCTACCATAAACTTTCTTTAAACTTAATAACTCAAAAATTGAAGGATTTGCGGACATTTTTATATGAACTTATGTCTTAGTTTAGTGTGAGGAAACCGCTCCCAAAATGTTTTAAAGTATTTTTGATACACCCTGTTTATATACGTGTGTAAATGTTTTTAAAAAAAATCTCCCTAAAAAATCAGCTTGAAAGCGTTTAAGGATATGATAAAGCAAGTAAGTTAAAAAAAAGTACCTTTTCAGTTTGGTCGGATCTACCATTTTTATTAAATATACATTCGGAAAGAATTGTTCACATCACATGTTTTTTTTTCTTTTCAAAGACTATTATTTTTCAAAAAATCTAATAATTACACAAATTAGAAAAAAAAAATTGTACATTTTTAAAAATCTCTAATCAAAATATTAAACATCTCAACATTACATATTTTCAAAATTTAGAAACTTTTTTTTCTAGTGAAGAATTTTACAAAAATTTAAAATTTGGCAGCTGAGAGAAAAGGTGTGTTAACAATGCATAGTAAGAGAAAAAAAAGACACAACTCCCACAAATTTCAAGGCAAGGGAAGTAACTTAGTTAACATAATCTGAATTACCTCCCTTGATCGTATCCTTTTACAATATGGGAACTTTAATTCCGTATCACGTTATTAAATACATCTAAAACAGACGTTAAAATATTTCTTGCAAACTGTGGCAATACCTATTTCTAAGTGACAATAATAACAACCATTCATTTTATATTAATTCATCTCAGCAGATGATTGAGACGATGGCAGTATTAATTCTTTAAAAAGTTAAGACAAAACACAAAAAAAGAGTAATAAAAAATGAATACTGATTTATAATATCTTTCTTTTAAGTTTTAATATTGCAATAATTAAAAAATATTTTAAATTATTTTCATTCTTATTTGTGCTATTTAATAAGTCAATTTTCCAAAAATTGATTTGTGGTCCACAGTCTATATGACAATCAGATGTTAAGATTCAAGTTAAAAAAAATGAATGCCAAATAGTTTGAGGTGGTTAATGATTTTTGTAAAGATTGTATTTTTACTCGTCTTCCCCACGGGGACGAGATGCGGTTATTTTAAAAAGTGAGAACGTCGCAAACATGAAATAGTAAATAAAAATGTACAGTCCCCTTTTTGCACTTGTTGTTAAAAGAATTAATGACAATTATTAATTTTATGTCCAGTGGTCAGGGGCCGGAGGACCTATAAGGCAATAGCCAAGTGCCCCTCAAACATGCTGATAAATGCTGATTAAAAAAAAATGTTTTTGTTTATAATTACGGTTGTGTTGAAATATGTGCTAATTTGGTTTACAATAAATAGTAAAATAGTATTTCTTGAAGAATATTTTTAGGGTAATTTGCTTTTTAAGCCCCGCGCTAAGTATCAAATAAAAATTTACTTAGTTATATTTAGGTATAAATTTACATGCTTAATTTGAAAATAACAAAGAAATTTTGATAAAATCTACTGTTTTGAACTTATCGACAATAAAAGTTCGGGTTTATTCGTGTCGTTGGCTGCTACGTCACGGCAGCCATTACTGGTGTTGTTTTTTTATATACATTCGCTGCTGAATAGAATGCACGGAAGATTACCTTGTTAACGGCCTTTTTACTGATCTTACTTGCCTCAATTACTGCGCAACTGAGTACTCATTGCGTGCGCAATAATCAAGACAAATAAATTTTCTATTCCTCAGCAAATATATGCAAACAACGCCAGTAATGGCTGCCGCGACGCGAATGAGTGCGAAATTTTATTGTCGTTAAGTCCAAAACGGTAGATTTTTATCAAAATTTCTTTGTTATTTTCGAATTAAGTATCTACATTTACACCTAAATATAACTATGCGGCAAATTTTTATTAGATACTTAAGAAGCAATAACCCTATTTTTATTGACAAATAAAAGATAACTATTTACACTTTATGTTGTTCTAACTGTTGTCCTCATCATTACTTGGACATTCACGACATTTCGGCCGTTGTACGCTCCGACTTTTTTTTCAGAGTATATTTGATAGAATTGTGATACGAATCCTTTATTTAGTCCATATATAGCCCAGTGGATAAAAGCATTGTTTGATTAATTCAAAGAGTTTGGGGTTTAATCGCTTTGATAGAGAGATATCAAGGTGAATTAACTTAAAAGGCATGGTACGTGGAATTAGCACAATCTACCCACCGTGGACTAAATAAAGGGTTTAGTTCGAAATTCCAACAAATATAACTTGAAGAAGACCAGATTGTACAACGACCGAAACATCGTGAATATGACAATAAAGATGAGGACAACATGCCGAATAATCTAAAATGTAAATAGTTACAATACCTCATCTCAGAAATATATGTTGATTGATAGATTTTTTTAACGGCATATCAGCTCCTTATGGGTCAATTAATGCCGAAATCTAATTTGCTTAGGACTTTTGAAGAAATAATAATATATGTTATTCTGCTTTCACAATTGAATACATGGTAGATGATACTCAGCTTTTGTGCATATACATGTTTGTTTGGACATAATTACTTGAGGCTGTGATATGTGTTTTATGTTGTTGTTTTGTTAAAGTTATATTTTGGAATACTTTAAGAAATTGTAGGATATTATATGGATTAATGTCATGTTGTTTCATGTTGTTTGTTTGGTTGGTTGATTTTGTTTGGTGGTATATCAACTTATGTGCGAAATTTAATGCCGAAATCTAAATATATTTTGAACACAATTTCAAGGCTTCAACTAAATATATTTTGAACGCTCTTCAACCACAGATAAAATGTATTGTTGGTCATTTTCTTATAAATATGTATTGTTGATAATTCTATGTATTTCTATACTTTCATAGTTTTTTTTTTATTTTTGTTTGGGCTGCCCATAGATAGGACCCTAACAGGTGCTACCACCCACCCCGGTTCAGGGCAGATCTGGAAATAATAGCAATTAAATAGCGGATCCACATTTAGTTTATTTAAAAAGAAATTGCAATAAGTTTACTTTATGTTATGTAAATGTCGCTAAATATATCACGAGTAAAAAATATTCAAGAAGGTAGCAGGAAACTTAGAAAGTAGGTCCGTATGAGTAGGGGTATAATTTAATCAGCCTAGGGGTCCCATGGTCATAATACGGCCCTGCCAGTAGTTAAAAAAAATGCCTTCTTAGTTTATCGCCTTTGGCACCGAACTATGCGGACAACTGTAAATGACTCCGAAGCTCTCGCCAGCGGTGAGTTCAGCTAAGAGACGGTAAATGCATTGAATTTTGACTGCCTGCGGGTTAAATCTGCATATAAGACTGGAACACAGGCAGTATTTCCAGGGCGGTGATGACATCGTTCGGCGAAGGGCTTCCAAGACTGAAGTCAATGGACAGGGTGGTGGGTTTTCCTGATGGAATCAATGGCCACATATCCGTGACCAAGGCGAGCTTTCAAATCGGGGGACATTAGCTGTTGTCTGACCTGAAGAGGAATGGGCTCCGCCAGGTCAAGACACGCTTCACACGAATGAACACATTGCAAATGAACACGCCAACTTTCATCTCCCGCAACAGACATAAAAAGTGAGTTAGTCAGGTGTTCAGCGACCCTACGACCGCACCCGGTCATAGGACTGATGATGATTTTGCGCCCGCCTTTTTTGGCACACCACAGACATCAGGAATTAACCCAGACACCCTTAAGTGCAATGCAGGAGGTTTCGTTTGAGGGGGTGGGAGCAGATACTATGAGAGCCCGAGAGCTACGAATTTCTGGGAATTTTTTTCAAGATATGATTGAAAGTAACAGAGTTATTTGAAACATTACTGAATTACCTCCCTTGTCACGTTTCCTTCCGGTTTTTAATATTTTTCAATTGATACCTTAGTGAACGACGTACAAAAAACATACAAACAAAAAAAAAAAACAATATTTCAAACAAAATAAGTAGAAATAATATTGATAGCAGTACCACCGTCATTTTTTTTTTTTTGCAGGTTACAAAACAAACATTAGTCACTTCACAGTACAGTCAGTTATACAGAATTAGTGACTAGCATTGGCATTTTAAAACATTGTTAAATGTTACAACGAAAAAATATCTTGATATAGAAAAGGAAGTTTACAGAGAAATTTTGGCAAACTTGGATCCTTGTACCCACAAAAAGATGGAATATCAAATGGAGGATTTAAAAAAAAAAATTTTTTTTAACTACCTTCACTCCTTGGCAAAGTTTATTGCCTTAAAAAGCGATGATTAGAATTGTAATAAAACCTGAACATAAAGTGAATTTATAAATTTTCGTTGTTCTTGAGAATTGTCAAAAACATAAAATAAAATAAAAACTATTTAATATGTTTTGAAATGGTTGGCAAAACATTAGTTAATCGTCAATCGATATAAATTTTATAAAATGGTAAATAAGGATTTCCTTAGAGTTGGTTCACAGATTTTAATAATTTAGTAAATGTTTATAAATTTATGAATAAAAAATTGTTTTCATATTTATTTCTTTATAAATTGGTAAATGATAAATATTGCATTAGTTTTAATACAATCTTATTAGTTCTTAGATTCTTGTAAATTAACAATCTAATAAATAAATAGTGTTTATTATTGTTGTTGTAAATTCTTAAGCACAAAAAAAATATATAAATTCACTTTCATCGTATTTAGGTTTTATTACAAATCTAGTCATCACTTTTTAAAACAATAAACCTTGCCAAGGAGTGAAGGTAGTTAAAATAATAGCAGTGTCAAGGGAAAAACCCTTCTTTTGACGCTGGTTTTTTGCGGGTATGACAATCTAGGTCTGCCAAAATTTTTATACTTAATTTTGATGACTTTCATCTTATTTCTTTTGCTTTTTATTACTCAAGTTGTGTTAGAATTAAGTATTTGAATTTCTTAAATGAAAAACTGTTAATTTTCCTTTTACTAATGTTCACACTAAACAAGGCTCAAGAGCCACTCAAAGTAGAGGGTTACAGAAAGCAGTTGCTGTGTGAGGAGTAAGAGTAAGGGGTACTGATAGGTGGGAAAGATAACAGTTAACCCTAGACTTGAAATGATCAAGATTGTAGTGGTTGGGAAAGCATTGACCTGGGATTCTGTTCCACAAAGCAACAGTTCTTGGGAACCTGCTCCTTACTAATGGAATACAAAGGGAATGAAGAGTGTTCACTTTGATGTGCAAAGTGTTACAGGTCTTAGCTGGGGAAGGTTAGTGTTGTGGGGAGAACTTATTAATGTAGTATGTGGAGATTTTCCATGGAAATAGAGGTAAAGTAGCTTGCAACGTTTTGTTTATGGGAAAAGGGTGGTAAGGTAGAAAACAATTTATCCCCCCACAAGGCCATGTGGACACTTTTAGATTGGAATGTGAAGACTGGGCAGTGCCAGACCATATGTGGCAGCTGTACTTCATTAGGGCAATTTGGATTTGGAAATGTGGTATTGTACTCAATTTAAAAGTTGGGGTTTGACATGATAAAAAATGACACAAAATATCTTTTCCCAAATCATTACCATTTTTTAAGGAAGAGTTTAACAGATTAAGTTTAGGTTTAAAATCATAGCGTTGGAATTTCATTCCGGTGATCAATGAAAGCCTTAGAGCACAGCCTTATAAAATTTATAATTTACTGAAGCTTTTATAAATTGTATATGGACAAGATGTATGGCACAAGAACATTATTACTAAATCATTTTGACATCAAATAAGACCTTCATTTACTTCAAAGGAACAATATACCTATATATGATGTTATATGTTATACAGTGCACTGGTTTTAGTGTAATTTTCAATAAACAGTATTAAGGTGTTATATACACTTTTATCTATTTTTTTTTTTTTTGTTTTTATTAATTATGATCTAACAACTCTTATTAAGTAACCATTTTCATAATTACAATTTTTTTTACATACTTTTTACTTATCAAATATAATTAAAAAATGCACATTTTGCTTGTGATGATTCATAATTAGAATCTTGGTTTGAATATATTTTCCATTCAATGTTTCTAATACAAAAGATAACAACTTAATTTGGATTTATTCTTGAAATAGTAAAATTTTGAAATCAGTTTGTAAGCAAAAACCTGTGGAAATTAGGTATTTCTGTCCATTTTTTTTTCAGATCATATTTAAAAGTAAATGCTCAAAAATTGGTAAAAGCTATAAATTTAAATTTTGGTGTCAGTACTTATCATATCAAACCCCAATTTTCACACAGAGTGCAATGTTGATTTTCTAAAAAAAATGACAACTCAACCTGCCCTAGTACAGCATGACTAGCAATACCAGCGAAAATTTCACGGTTTTCCGATTAATCATAATTCATAATTCAATGATTAAATAATTTCTTTGCAAGTTCTGTGACTATAAAACACCTGAGGGAATTCTCCTACTGAACCGTTAGATATTTGAACTAAACAAAATATTGCAATATCTGTCATAAGGATGAATACAGGTCATTAACACTCTACATTATATGAAAGTATTCTGTTTCAAAAACTCCTCAACTGTAGTCTCATCGTTGTCGATTGCAGTCAAGGTCATTTTCTGTTGCCACATTTTGTTTTTGTTATGTCTAAATTAAGCCTTTATGACATAACGAAACAATATTTACTTTGGTAAGGACATGACAACAATACTGCGAAATCCAAATGAAGTCTCCTGCAGTGGCAACATAAACTTTTTGCTCAGCAAACAAAGAATCCTATCAAGTGCTTCAGAGAAAAAGATAGAAATGAAAGGATTAAAAAAGTGACAAGGTTTTTCACTTCACTGAAGCAGACATTAAATAACTGAGAGCATTATCACCTCCCCTATTTCCCCTTTTCTTTGCTTTTTTCTTGACTAAAGCCAAAATGTCTGTTTTTCTCCTGTCTTTTCTCACAATCAAAACAGAATGATCAAATATTTATGAGGCAACACAGCTACATCACAGAGAAACAAGCAGATTTTGTTTTTTTTTTACAGTAAGTTTCAGCCTGTGCAAGGCAACTCGAGGTAGAGGGTTACAAAAAGGTGTAGTTTATATGGATAGGAGGAGGAAGATAACGGTTAATCCTAGACTTGAACAGGTTAATATTGTAGTGATCGGGGAAAGCATCCTCTTGGGAGATTGTTCCAGAGCAGTGGTTCATGAAAAGAAGCTGTGGAACTTAATTCTTGTTGATGGAATACGGGGGGAATGTGGATGATTTGCTACAATGTGAGTGCCATGGTGGGTCCTAGCCATGAAAGTTAGACCCGGCAGAACCAAGGAATGTGGTTTGTCCACACACTTTCCATGGAAGTAGTGACAGAGCAGTGATAGACATGCCACATCCCGCTTATGAAAGTGAGGTTGGAAAGTGAAAAGTAATTTGTCACCCACAAGGACTCAAAGAAGCTTTATCAAGACAGGAAAGTGAGGACTGAGCAGCTCCTAGAATCCATTTTAGGATTGCTCTGAGCATTAGGAGTCAGATACTTACTGGAGCGGTACAGGGAACTGATCATTTTACCTGTATCTTTGGCAATGGATCATATGTACGAGTTCCACTTGAGGTCAGGTGGTTTTTTTGTTTTTTTTACTAGTCTTTCATTTTATTTGGCACTTTATCTCTAAACATCACTATTATTATTATTAGTATTACAGATTGTAAGTAAAAAATAAAAGTCCAATTCTTTCCTCTTTGTAACAAAGAGAATAATTGTCTGAGACAAAAAAGCAATTGAGATTAAGATAAGAAAAATGCTGGCAATGTTTAATATTTGATGTAATGAATATACATACACCTGGGTTCCCCCTCACAGTAATATGATTAATACGCCAATATAAATAAAAAGACTGATTGAGGACGCCTATTGTCTACACCTATTGCCTACCACTACTTTCATTTATGACCAGTCCATTACGGTTACCTGCTAGATTGTCCTACTCGTTAGTAGATGATTAACAACCCTTTGTTATTTTCAAACAAATATATCCCTTTCTGGGACATATCAATATTCATACCAAATGGAGTGTTAAAAAGGATGTTTTTTTCCCTTGACACTGCTATTATTTTAACTACCTTCACTCCTCAGCAATATTTATGGTTTTAAAATTCAATTAGAATTAAATTAAAACTTAAAAATATGTAGAGAATTTATACATGTTTTGTTCTTGAGGATTAGCAAAATTAATAAAGCACGTTTATATTATTTATTGGAATGGTTGGCAAAACATTTTGCCAATTGATTCAAACTTTACAAAATGGTAAAAAATAAGGATTTCAATATAGTTGGTTCCAATATTTGAATAATTTAGTAAATGTTTATAAATTTATGAATAAAAAATTGTTTTTGTATTTATTTATAAATTGGTAAATGATAAATATTGCATTAGTTTTAATACAATTGTATTACTTTTTTGAAAGTTGTAAATATAAAATTATTCTTGTAAATAAACAATCTAATAAATAGTGTTTATTATTTTTTTAATTAAGAACAAAGAAAATCTATAAATTCGCTTTCATCATGTTTAGGTTTTATTATAGTTCTTATCATCGCTTTTTAAAAAAAAAACATTGCCGAAGTATGAAGGTTGTTAAAATAATGGTGATGTTCTTGACACTCCATCTTTTTGCAGGTACAAAGGTTAAATATTGCCAAAATGCTAATCAAAAATTAATAATAAGGCAATGCTTCATCCTAGAAATTCAAAACCAGTCACACTTGGTACAAATTACAAAGACTATTATATCTAATCTTACTATTGTTACATCAAGAGAAATAAGAAATTATATATATATATATATATATAAAATAAAAATTAATGGTCAGAGTTGAATTAGACCAGGAAACAGTAGTATTAAAAAGTGCTCAATACATGTATGAAAAAATAAAAATTTAACATGTAGAGCTTTTAAGTAAAAAACATTAGGATATCAGCCAATTCCAGTACCTTGGTTTCAACCTTTTGGTATCTTTAACCGAAAGGTTGAAATCAAGGTAGCATAATCAGCAGATCTCTTAACTTTTATACCTATTTGACAATACCACTTCCAAGAAATTTAAATTAAATAATACTACTACTGTAATAAAATGCAAGAGAAATAAGATGAAAGAGATAAAAAAAATTAATATTAATGCTTCATATATAAGAAAAAAACTCATAATATTATCACTAAAGCTTACAAGAGATTTTTTATTTTGTTAATTTTAAAAATTGGGGCATCAATAATTTTGGAGGCAATATAACGTAAATTATAAATGCCCAATATCAATAATGTTTTTTTTACTGTTTTTTTTTCTTTTATTTTGTATGAAAATAATTGTGATCTATGAAAAAATATTAATTTTCTATTAATACAAATAATAGCAATAGAAATAAATAAATAATAAGATCTATAATTTCTTCAAAGAATTTTAACATCTTGACTTAAAACCATTTAACGAATGGTTATAAGATTTCAAGTTGGCAAGAATTATTCTATAATTTGTCACATTCATAAAAAAAATGGTTTACATGGAATAAGGTGGCTTTCTTTTATTGAAGAAAAGCTGAACCCTTAACACAAAATGTTCTTTAATTACAAAACACTGGTCATCTTATCTGCAGACAACTCCAGAAATAAATAAGTTTAATTTAATAATAGCCACAAAGTGCGGGTCTCGTGTTGCTGGCTTTTTAGATATACCAAGAAATTGTAAAGAACTTCTTTCAAGTGAAAAACAGAAACTTCTTTTTTGTGTCCACCTTCTTATGGGAGTTGCTGGACTACAGAATTTGATAGCGGAACTGCATTAATAAATAGATTTAATAAAAGTTCGAGTAGAATTAATAATATATGCCAAGTGTATTTGTAGGTCCTTTTGTTTGTAATGTTTGTGACCTATTACTGTATTAGAGTTATCGCGCTTACACTGGTGACACCAGGTGGTAGTGCTTTTGTTAAAATGATGGCAGTCTGTTCCAAGATATTTACAATGCTGGAAAGTGAAAAGACACTTGAAAGATTCATATAAAAAAAAAATTCTAGTAACAGTAAGGAAAATAAAAAATAAAAACTATGCAGCCATTTTTGATTCCAACAAGAATTGCTATGTAACAATTGGAAAAAAATATATTTAAAGATTCACATGTGAAAACCTTGTAATAATTCTAAAGACTTAAGAAAATAAGTCATCTTTTTTCGTATCCAGAACATTCACCGTAAACATTTATGGCGTAGGAAAACACACTGTAGGAAACTTTACTGTAGGAATCTTTGCTGTATGAGATTTTTGCTGTAAGACAATTTCGCTATATTCAATAACCTTATCTTGAACATCCCTTTTGGAGCAATGTTCAATTTAATATGTATGTGTCCTCAAGGATACATGGCACAGTGGATAAAGACTTTAGTTAGATCCAGTGACAGGAGCCAAGGAGTGAGAGTTCAAAACCTGGTTACGGCAGTGGAGAACTTGGAGAGTGGAATTAACAGAAGATAACTGATGACTGACATCCATTAGACATGACACATGGAACTAGAACAGTCTACCTCAGCAAGAAAAATAAAGGGTTCAGTTCGACATTCCAACCACTTAGGAAGGCCAGAGCGTACAACAACCAAACGTTGTAATAAATATAACAAAACAGATGAGGACGATAGTCCGAACAATGTGTGAATAGTATGCAAAGTACCTTGATATCAAGTTTATATGGATGTCTTTTTTACAGGGTCAAACATCAGAAATGAAATTAAAAAGTAAAAATACATTTAAAAAAGTTGGTTGTGTATTCAAATTGTAAGTTTGTTTGATATATTTATATATATATATATATATATATATATATTATATATATATATATATATATTACGTTTGAGTGAGAATTATTGGCAGATTGATATTATGTTAACAGAAAGTTTAACGTTAAGTCTGAAATATGAAATTGTGTGATGTAGGTTCTGTGTCAAGTTGAAATTTTGGCACTCCTACTGACGAGGATGAATGACGAGATTTTGATCCTATAACTTTGCTTTTATTGTAAATAGTGTGTGAGTAGATATAACTGATGACCAGTTACTCATATTAACAAAAAAAAAACAAAAAAAATTGTTTTACTTATTCATTGACGGAGAAATGGCAAAAATGTTTATAAACGCCCCTAGAACCACCTATTTTATAGCATTAATAGGATCTTATTGACATAAATGGGGGATCAGTTTTCAATTGTTATCAAGTAATAAACTTCTCCATTAATAGATAATGGAAAAAATATATATGACCATGTGAAAAAAGTTACTTAAAAAATATATTATTTTTAAGACAATTAAATTAATTAAAGGCATTAAGTGGGGAAAAAAATTGATCCCCAAATTACTAGAAATTAATATAATTGGAAAAAAATATATATTTCAACTCACATGTGAAAATGTTATAATAATGTATATTATTTTTAAGACAAGGTAAATAAATTTGGGGATCAAGTTTTCTCAAATTACTAGAAATTTATAATTGGAAAAAAAAATATATATTTCAACTCACATGAAAATGTTTAATAATAAGGTTTATATTATTTTTTAAGACAACCTAAATTTTTATGGGGATCATTAAGGTAATAAATTGATCCCCAAAAGAAATTAATATTTGGACATCTACATGTGAAAATGGACTTAAAATATATTATTTTTTAAGACAATAAATTTTTCCTTTTGTTATTAGGTAAATAAATTGATCCCTAAATTTAGAAATTTATAATTGAAAAAAAATAATAACTCACATGTAAAATGATAATAAGGACTTAAAATATATTATTTTTTAAGACTGATAGGCATTCTGGGGATCAGTTTTCTTTTGTTATAGGTAATAAATTGATCTTCAAATACTAGAAATTATTATAATTGGAAAAATATAATTGGAAAAAAATATAGGTAATAAATGGGGGGTTTTTTTTTGTTATTATAAATAAATTGATCTCAAATTACTCACATGTGAAAATGTTATAATAATAAGGACTTAAAATATATTATTTTTTTAAGATAAAATCTTTTGTTATTAGGTAATAAATTGATCCCCAAATTATTAGAAATTTATAAGCTCACATGAAAATGTTATAATAATAAACTTAAAATATTATTTTAAGACAAGTTTAAAATATTAGGCATTATGGGGGATTTAAAGGTATAAATTGAGACCCCAATTATTAGAAATTAATATAATTGAAAAATTTTTCAACTTTGAAAATGTTTAATTAGGACTTAAAAATATTATTTTAAGTAAATTTGGCAAAATCAGTTTTTCTTTTGTTATTAGGTAATAAATTGATCCCCAAATTACTAGAAATTAATATAATTGGAAAAAATATAAACATGGAAATGTTATTTAAAAGATTAGGTCAAATTGATCCCTAAATTACTAGTATAATTGGAAAAACTTAAAAGACACATATGTCAAATATGTTTTTATGGCATAAATAAATTATCAGATTTTAGTGAATATGAAATGGTTTCTATCATTATTAAGTAATAAAATGATCCCCCATCAGAATTACTGAATTTAAAGATTCACATATGAAACACAATGTAAATAGTAAGGATTTACAGTATCATTTCCATATATATGTCATCATTTTAGAAAGCATAGGCAAACAAGTAGCAATTATACATATTTTTTAAATCATTTCACCCACAAGATAGGCAATAAAGCCACTAAGACGCAAGGAGTTATGGGCTGTTAAAGAATATGTGAAAAAGAAAATCATTATTAAAGAGAGAGAACCATAAAAGAAAAGGAAGACCAAAGATAACGCTTGACATTGCATTAAAGTCTTGAAGATCTAAGTTGACTGGAAAGCAAGAAGCCAGAAGAGAGTTCCACAAGTAAAAAGTGCAAGAGAAGAAACTGTCAACATAGAACATACGGTTACATCTAAATGATGAGACCTTCCTGCCAGTCCAGTACTGCGTTTAAATTCATAAAGTACCAAAGAGAAAATCTGATCAGAACAATTACCATGAAAATATTTATAGAAAAGATAGATGAAGCCACATGGTAGGAAAATGACTGAAGTCGAGGTGCCAGGTCAGGACCCATAACACTGCAGATTCTTTGGATTTTATCAATAATCTCTAGATACATATCAGAAGCACGAGACCAGATGTGGTAGCAATATTCAATGCCTGGACGATTGGTAGACTTTATAAAGATGTAAACTAGAAAAAATTGTCTAGCAGAAGATCTAGCAAGTAATGGTGAATAGCATAAACAGTAACACCTGTGTCAATATTACCATGAACGGGAATTCACTGGAGGAAGTGTCCAGTTTGAAATACTTGGGAGCAATCTTGTCTAAAAATGGTACCTGCAACTCGGAAATCCACACGCTTATTGTCACAGCCATGGCAGCAATGGCCAAATTGGCAAGAACATGGAGGAGCAAAATCAGCTTTCAAACAAAATACAGACTGTACAAATCGCTGGTAGTCTCCATTCTCCTATATGGATGTGAAACATGGACACTGTTGGCAGAAACAGAGAGAAGGATTCGAGCGTTTGAGGACAAATGCATGAGAAAACTCCTTGGCATTTTCTTTTAGGAACAAAAAAACCAATGAATTTTGTGTGAAAAGAGGTTGAAAGTTTTGTGGGCCACAAAGAACCTACTCCAGCTACTGTCAAACGGAGAAAAATGGCGTGGTTTGGGCACGTTACAAGGCACAACAGCCTGTGCAAGACCATCATGCAAGGCACCATTGAAGGTGGACGTAGGAGAGGACGCCAAAGCAAAAACTGTTTGGACAATGTCAAACGATGGACAAATATGACTATACCAGAATTGATGATGGCTGCCATTGATAGAATGTTATGGAGGAAATTCAATATGGCTTCTGCATTCGGATCTCCCCTATGATTACAAGTCAAGAGGAGGATGATGATGAGACTGAGCAAGTGATTTAATATCTTTACATTTCCTGTCAACAAAAAAATGTTAGTCCAAGAAGTTACAGTGAGTTGTTCTCTTGGAGCACAACTATATTATTTTTATAAACTAATAATTTTAGTAATATCAATGAAAATCGGATTTATATAAATTATCAGTAAAAAGTTACATCTGTCCCATAATCATTATTACAATTAAAACATGAAATGTCAGATCAGTGTACAATTGCTGCTGATACCATATAACCCAGTACGACCTGCCGCATGATCAGAGTTATCGCTGACAAAACCAGTTGCTTCACCAGGCTACACTCAAGATTAAAAACAAGGTAGGTATGCTGCTCGGAAAGTTGTTTCACAGTGTTGTACCAGACAATTTGTTTTACAGAACCCATCTTGCACGTTTATAAGTCTATCGAATGTCCATGCATTAATAGGACGATAATTTTGAGGGATCAAAAGATTCACCAGAGTTCTTAAAGACAGGAATGACTGAGGTAGATTTTCAACAAGCTGGAAAGCAATAAGCTACAAAGAAAGAGTTTGGAGAGAACATGATCCTAAGGAGCACATTTCCTAAGACCAATTGCAGAATTACTGTCAATTCCACAGACTTTAGGGGGTCTAGTTTGGAAATAATAACAGAAACCATGAACAGAAGTAATGATTCTGTTGAATCAATTGCCAATTCTGCTGCTTGGAAAATTGGTTCACAGTGTCATGCCAGACATTTTTTTCTCATCAGAAAACATCTTAGACATGTTTAAATGTACCAATTGTCTGTGCATTGAATATTGCTGCCATATCTGGTCTGGTGCACCTGTTATATAGCTTGAGATTCTTGACAAAAATGAAGGTCTGTAATGTTATGTGTCCTGACCTGGCATCTCGACTTCAGTCATTATCCCACTGCCATGATGTGGCTTCTTTGTGTCTTTTTGATAAATTTATTTCATGGCAATTTCCTCCCTGGTACCTCATCCTAGGTCTCATTGTTTTACTGTTGAAATATAACTTATAGTTACATCTAGCTATTGTAATTGTTTCTTTTCTCACACTTCTCACCTGTGGAACTCTCTTCCAGTTTCTTGGTTCTCTGTTCCCTATGATCTTCAAAAATTTAAATGCAACATCAATCGTCATCTCCTGTCATTTGAAATCCTGTTCTTTTATTGTTACTTCTCACTAATGATTTCTCGTAAAAAAAAAGAAGTGATCTGTTAAAAAGGTGGATGAACCTTCTTATAGCGACAATAGCCATCTAGCACAATGGGTTAGACTGGGCTCTATAGCTAGGGATGCAGCTAGTGCAGTGATAACACAGCATTGGTGGGTGGAGGGTTTCCCAAGCTGTCAGTGGCAGGGTGTAAGGTTCCCTCCAATGAATGGTCTGTCTAAGATCAAAGCAAGCCTTCAAATTAGAGGATATCAACTATAGTTTGAGTTAGAGAGAGGTGGGGTCTGCTAGGACCACTTGCTCAAGGTGCATCACACATGAATGAATCCCTCTATGGATTTCAACCCAGATATGCCGAGGGAACTTGTCATGGGATTGGCAATGATGATGTGTGAAATATATATGCAAATATAACAAGTGTCATGGAACAGAAATAGTGTACCATTTAGTAAAACTCTGCTTATTCGGTTTTGGGGATTAATTGACTTCATCTGTGGGCAGTGGACCGGTGTGTACTACCTCCCCCCCATCCCCACCAAGAAAAAAAAGGGAAAAAAAAGGCAGATGTTGATAACATAGCTATCTTATCAAGATCTGCTTTTTTCTACTTACCTTTATATATGTTACAAATTAACTAAGTGCAAATAACTATTAAAGGATGAAAAATTTTCGCATTTTAAAGTCATTCTTTTGTCCAAATCCTTGAATTTGTTTTGCACATACTAGGTCAAAAAAAAAAAAAAAAAAAAAAAAAAAAAAAAAAAATTTTATTTAAAAAAAAATCACTATATAAAATTCAATATTTTTTATCCATAATGTTGAATATGTTAAAATTATTCAACTTTTAAACAAGAAAAATCTCAAGTTGATGTTAAAAATTACCGCAAACCATTGTTGATTTATTACGTGTCTCTAATTTGTATTTAGATACATTGTATTTAATTTCAATTTTTCTAGTCAAATTATTCACCTAGATTACATAGGATTCATTATTGTACATAATTAGATTACAATCAAATTTGTATTTTATATGAATATTACCTTATGTAAATTGAGGTGTTTGAGAGTTGGTGGGGTGGGGGGTCTGGCGTATCATAGATTTGGGGCCTACAAGACCCTTGCACCGGCTCTGGTGGGCACTGTTTTCTTATTACCAAAACAATGGTGAATATGTCACAGTAGGTATCTAAAGAGTTTTCATTGGGAGGCGGTATGTGAATGTTGCGTGATGAATTTTAAAAAATCTTTAAAGTTTAGAACAGTAATTATCGAAGTCGTTTGGAATCGTGATGGTCTCTGAAAGATGAGATCAAAAACTATGGCTAAACCCCAAAGAATTACAAATATAAATTAAATATCAATAGAAATATATATATATATGTATATATCGAAGCTACACATTCTTTCTCTGCACTTAGGAGTGTGATCCAAACATGCCTGATTTAGTTATAAATATCAGAAATAATTCTGAATGAAGAAAAGACAATTTTTTCTGCACACTTAAAACATCAGGTTGTCTTCTCCCCTCCACATTTAATACAAATAACAAACTTTGTCACTCTAGGAATGTTTAACCGCAAAAAGAACAGTGTGTCAAAAGGACAGTTATTGCCTTGACATTACTGTATACACTTTTGATTCCCTCAACTATCTTTATTTCTTCTTTATGCACCATGCCCCCTCATGACCTAGACGATCATGGCTCTCCACAATTTCCTGTCCTTTACAGCTCTAAATAAATTGTCTTTCCAATATTTCTCCTAAACACTGTCCCGCCATCAATTTACTCAAGTTTGTTAGTATATTATGTCTTCTTTTCCTCTGCCCACAATCTGTCCTGTGAGTATCAGATTTTCCAAGCTCTCTTTCCTCATTATGTGTCCCAGAAATTTAAACTGTCTTATATTTAACATCAAGATGTCTATTTACAAGACTATAAAAATATGTGAACCAAGAACAATGTGATATTTATCATTTACAATTTTATAAAGAAATAAATTTGAAAAAGAAATCTTTTTAGTCAAAAATTACAAAATTATCAAAAGATATAAGAGGAAGAGATGATCTCAACCTATTTTAGTGAATTTTATATATTTGAATTTTATATATTTTATTATAATTTTATAATATTTTATGTGACAGAAGCAAATGCAAGAAATGCCCAGGAAATACATTTTTTTTCAAAATTTATAATTGTCGTTATATGTTTATTTAAATTTTCTTGTTCACAGACATTTTTATAAATTTACAAATAGAAAATTTCTTTTCATATTAATTTTTCTTTATAAAATGCTAAATAATAAATATTTCATTATAGTTGTGTCACATATCTTTATGAGCAGGATTAATACGGATATGAAATCTGTCATGCAGGTGATTGATACCTGCAGCATGTCTTCAGAACTACATAGACGGTACTTTTAGTAATTGCTCTGTCTACTTAGTAGATATCAGCAATTGACTATAAAATTATTCTTGTAAATAAGCAATCTAATAAATACTGTTTAATATTTTGTTGTCAATTCCCAAGAATAAAAAAAAAAAATAAGGTCCAGGGCTTAATACAAACAAGGGCTTTCCTTCTGGAGAGATTGGCAGAGATGGAAAAAAAAGGGTTTTTCCCATCAGGATAGATGCTGCAGATGTAGTATCTGTTCCGTACTGGAGGCCTTCTCTCCTCCCCTGTGTCCCCCCCTCCCCCACCACCACACTTGTGTAACATCTGTTACATAGCGGTGGCATGACCGGCTATGACTAACAAAGCCAAACTCTGACCAGCTTAGACAAGCTACGACCAGCAGCCTGAGTAGAAACACTCAGGTACCCAAATTAAAAACCGATCTTGTGTCACAACCTGACTCAGTGGGGGTTAGTGGGTTTAAGGTAAATCTTTGGCTTAATATGAACTGTTTCAGGTGACTCAATAAAATCTATGAATCTTTTACATACCGAGGAAGTGAAATAAATTCTACTGAAAAGGATGTGAAAATTCACATTACTAAAGCCTGGGGTGCCTTGAATAAAAAGGACGTAATCTGGAAATCTGATCTGCCAGACAACCTCAAGCAGAGATTCTTTGTCACCAAAGTAGAGATGGTTTTAATGTATAGTGCCACTGTTTGGACATTAACTAAAACCCTTAAATTTGATGGAACCTACACTTGGATGCTGAAAGCTATACATAAACATCTCTTGGAGACAACATTCAACTAAATCACAACTCTATGGAACTATTCCTAATAGTTTTATAATCTTACACAAACACATAATGCATTTTGCAGGACACTGATGGCAAGCAAAACAAGGACTCGTGAGTGATCTACTGTTCTGGACACCTAGCCATGATGGAAGTCAGGATGAGTGCCCAGCAACCACCTACATTAACCAGCTATGTTATGACACAGGATGCCACCATAATGACCTTCTGACCTTGATGCAGGATCATGATTGTTGGCATGAAAGACTCATGAATGTCTATGCTAGCTCAATTGATAAATAATAAAATCCACTATCCTATGTCTGGGTTTCATTAAAATTCTAACCATCACCTTTTAAAAGAAACATGGCTGAAGGATTCAAAGGAGTATAAGTAATAACAGTGACAAGAGAAAAACTGTCCTTTTGACACAGTAGTTTTTTTGTTTTTTGCAGTGAAAAAAATTAAACATTGCCATTATTAACAGTTTTTTTTTCCTTTTGAAGAAGACACTGTAACAAAAAACAAAACAAAAGGTGTATATAACTACAAAAACATTTCAATTTGAGTAGGAGGGACAAAAAAACTGTTTCAGTGGTAATCTGTGTTTATAGAGAAAAATTATTATTTTTTTTAAATGTGAAATTTTCTGTCATTTTTATTTTCAATGCAAAGTTAAAAGTTACCGTCTGAAACCAGGTGACAGCTACATTTGAAACTTACGGACAGCACAAACCGATTAATCTTCAGCTGTCACCATATTTCGAAAAATCCTTTAATCAAATTTTTTTTTTTTAACATTTACACCTTTTTCAACATTGTTAAAGAAAAAAGAAAAAGAAAACAAGTAGAAAATAACGACAAAGTACAAGATTAAAAGTCAATAACAATAATTAAGCAAACCTTTTAACCATTCCAAGAATATTGGTCCCAGTGGTTATTTAATATTTGCTTAGATAAAAAAAAGAAAAAAGAAAACGTTTCAAATCACAGACAAAGGATATTTTGCAATATGGTATTAGCTAAATACTGACCATTTAAAAATATGTTTGTCAGAGGAGATGTCACACTTCCTGTTCATTGAGATACGCTTCGAAATTCTCTTTATATATTTTGGGCCATAAAAAAATCCTTATCTTAATTAAAAAGTCCTTAAATCAAGACATTTTTAATTCTGGAAGCAATTTAGCCAGAATAGTAAAAGGTGGCGGTGTTATTTATTTATTTTATTTTCCTCCTCCTACTACTACTAATACTAATACTAGTACTAATAATAATAATGATAAAAAATAATTTTTTTTATCCCTTGTTTCCTGTTTAAGGTTGGGTTTCCTTCAAAAGTCTACTTCAGCTCTGTACTCTGAAATTTATTTCATTTTTGTTTCTCTCCTCTGCCAATAGGAGTAGATAGGTTTGATTATCGTCCAGTTCACACTCCTCCCCAATCTTTTGAACAGGAGTTGAGGTTTATCCCTTATTTCCTGTTTAAGGTTGGGTTTCCAGTTGCTTCTAGAGTTTGCTTCAGCTCTTCTAACGCTCATACAACACCACAGTAACCCTCTACCTTGAGTTGCTCCTGGGCCTCGTATTGTGTGAACATTAGTAAAAAAAAAAAAAAAAAAAAAAATTCCTACTTCTAAGAATAACAGTTGGACTCTTTACTGTGAAGTAATGGGTAGAAAGCTCATGACTACCGAATAAGGAGTTCAATCCTCACTGGGAACCTGATACTTTTGACCTTGTGCCAAAGCTTAGCTTAATTGATTACAATAGCTTTTATTAATATATTTAGAATTTATTCAATGGCTTTCGGTATATTGTCTTGGCAACACTTACGTACTGATCGTAAACTTTCAATTTAGTTATAAAAATACTTTATTTAATTTAAAAAAAAAAATTATTTAAGCTTTTTCCTTTAGCAGAAATTTATTATTTATTTATTTACAGTTTTTCAATTACGTGAAAGAGTCAAGTACAAAAATAACAACTGGGAAGGAAGGGAAACATAAATAAAAATAACAACTGGGAAGGAAGGGAAACAAATAAAACTAAGAACTGGGAAGGAAGGGAAACATAAATAAAACTAAGAACTGGGAAGGAAGGGAAACATAAATAAAACTAAGAACTGGGAAGGAAGGGAAACATAAATAAAACTAAGAACTGGGAAGGAAGGGAAACATAAATAAAACTAAGAACTGTGAAGGAAGGGAAACATAAATAAAACTAAGAACTGGGAAGGAAGGGAAACATAAATAAAACTAAGAACTGGGAAGGAAGGGAAACATAAATAAAACTAAGAACTTAACAAAATTTACCACCGTTTTCGATAAAAAAAAATATTAAGAATCTATTAGACAAAGTGGGGAATCAGTTTTCTATTGCAGTTAAGTAATAAACTGATCCCTCTTGACAAGAATTAATAAAACTTGAAAATATATTTAAAAACTGATTATTTTTTTTAACGACTTAACGTTTTGCAGGTTATTTAAAGCCAGAAAATAGTTTTATATTGGGGGGATAATAATAATTTACAGATACAAATCCTACTAATTAACCCATAGCTGGAGAGAAGAGGCAAATCTATATTGTTTCCAAAGGGTATTTGTATGCAAGTAAATATAGCAAATCCGAATGGAATTGGAACATGGCACTCCAATTTCTATTTCCCTTATATTACACCACCCACGTATCCCGGGATCTGGTATTCTCAGCCTACCATCCAGGTACTGACTAGGCTTATATTTAAAAGACTCGCATCTAAAAATTTAATCTTTAAGAACTTGAAATATGTGGTCGTATTTTTATTTTATAGTTAAACTAATTTAAAATAAACTGTTTTTGGAAACCTTAGATGGAGTAAAAAGTTTTGTTTTTTTTTAATATTTATTTTTGCTTAAAGATTTTAAACATATTAAAAGCCATCTTAATTCTTTTTTTTTTTTCAACAAATATAACCCAACTTTGAAAGTAAAGATACCATTACTTGAACTACAACTCTATCAAAACAATACCTTCTTTTTTTATTCTAGGATGACAGCATATAAGTAAATAGTTTTCAATTAAAATATAGTTTATTACATCATTAATAACAAATACTTTCTGAGGAGTGAGGGAAACCATTTTACCACTTTCGGCATTCTGGTTAAACTCAGGAATAAAACTTTTCATTGATAATTTGTATTTTTCTTCCATCTTCCCAAAGACACGAAATGGTTATATAATAAATCTTGTTCACTTTTAGGCAAGTTTCAGTCATTGAGAAGAGAGATGAAAGGTCTGTGGTTCAATCTCGAGTGCTGCATTGGTGACGACCATTACTAACAACGAACGGGAGAAAAAGCTAAAACAGCAAGTCCAGATTTTTTTTATTTAGAAAGCCAAGTTTTAATTTTAAGAGATTGTCTTCTTTCAAAACTAAAATGAATGTTTTCAGTGTGGGCATAGGACTGTAAATCTAAAATCAATTAATTGAAACACTAATTAGAAATGAATAAATTTCTTTTCAAAAGATAGACATGCAGTCTCACAATGAACCGTTTTTGTTCTGAGAATTTCTTAGTTGATTACAAATGATTTTATTTTTCACGATAAACAGGTTCAAACATTTCTCATTGATTCTTGTTAGATTTTAAAAGCTCACTAAACAAAAAAAAAGTCACTTTAAATAAATTCATGATAATTCCAGAGGTACTCATAACGGCGAGTGTTATTTGCTTGACAACTGGCTTCACTGAAACCATTTTAACTGAATCTTCACTTCAACGAAAGAAAGTTAGAAAATTAAAGGGAAATAACTTTTCTATCTTAATAAGGCTTTTTTTTCCTAATTATGTGGCATTTGAAAATTGTTTATTTTTTTTACCTTTTTTTTCCATCTTCATCACCGAAGTTTTTTGTTTTTTTTTCATATAACAATGTTGCTTAATATTTTGGTTTTATTCTAGGAATATTTAAAAACGAGTAAAAATGACGAAAAACAAACCCATTTAAATATGTGTCCTATATCCAAAATACATGCTTAAAAATAATTTTAAAATGTCTCCTGTATTAATTCACATTATTTTTATTTATTTTAATATTTATATTTTGATTGTTTTTTTTTATTTATATTTTTATTTCCGTTGCCCGAAGAAAAAAAAAAGGGACAATTTCTTGGCTTTAACTGATTGCAACATTAAAGAATTCTCTCAAACCAACCGACTTAATTGTCAGTCATTCATTTTGATAAATAAGCAACAATCATAATTTAAGAAGAAAACATCAAATATAAAAGTTATCTCCCTTTAATTTTCTAACTTCTGATTTTTTTTTTTGTCAAAATGAAGATTTGATTTTAACAGGTTCAGTGAAGACAGTTTACGGGCAAATAACATTCACTGTTATGAACTGGACCCATTATCAGAATTTTTTATATTTTAACTTGACCTTGCTAATCGGAAATAAGCACTAATATTTCTTTTTACGGCCCAGAGTATGAAAGAAAATATCTTCAGCTTAAAGAATGAGTAATGCCATTTCTCTAAAAATCAACCATTTTGGTTTCAGGACACCACAACTTCCGGGGCCAATTTGGTCGTATTTTCTTTTTTTTATTTTTTCATGCAAGTCATCTTTTATGAATCATCCGATGGGCTTTCTTCGTACTCATCAGAGTCTGTCAGTGTGTTTTCAGTCACTGAACAGGGCTTATCACCCAAAATATTATCACAGTTCTCATCTTCATCCATATCGTCTTCGAGTAATTCCTCCTCTTCTTTGTCCAAACGGTCGACCTCCCTCATCGCCAAGGGGGGGCGAACGTTTGTGATCAGGCACTGTCCTCCCTCGTCATCGCTTATTTCAATTATTTCCTGTAGTGGCGAATTTTCTTCCACTTCATCTTCCTCACTCTGGCACTTCTGGAACGTCAAGATACAATGGTCATTGATGTCATAGGATTTCCGACGACCTTTCCGCTGACGGATGCCTCTTTCGAGTCGGCGGATATCAAGGAATTCGGGATCACTGCAATTCAGATCCATGAGAACATCATCCCATCTAGAGGAGAAAGAAAAAAAAAAAAACAGATAAACACCAATATTAACAAAAATCCTCTCAAATTTAAAGAGTCAAAAAGTTTTCACGAGAGAAAAAATGTTTACAGGTTTTGGGGCCACATTACATTTCTTAGGACTAAAAAAAAAAAGAAAAAAAAAAAAAGAAACACACACCTTGAAATGAGGTTTTATTTTTTTCATTAAAGTAAAAGATAAAATTTCAGTAAGTACATTGTATTTGCTTTTATTTTTCAGTCTTTCTCCAGGCTCCTATTACTAACGAAAAGTTCAAATTTGGATTTGTCTGTCTACAATATATTTTGCTAAATTATGAATATTTTGCATGAGAAACAGTAGTAAAAAAAAAAAAAAAACACACTCTCAGCCGAAAAAAAAAAAAAAAAAAAAAAAAAAAGAAGAAAAAGGAAAAAAGTCATTAATATCCAAAAGAGACGTTCACAGGAGTGTCTTTTAAAATTTTTTAATTTCATGTAACTACACAAAATTTTGCATTTGTTTATCATCACATGCTTTAATAAAGTCAAATGACGAAATATGACCAAGCAAGGATCAAATCCTATTCTCCAATTGTCTACTTTATTCACATTTATGCTCTCATTACCCGAGAACTCTGGAGAAAAGTTAATTTTAAAAAAAACGCTGGCTGCTCCTGCTACTAATATATCACTCTTCAGTTAGGAAATGAGCGCTCTTAGCTACTGATTTGGCATTTGTGTACATCATGTATATAATACATTAAAAGATTCCCTTTTCTCTGTTGTGCTTAGGGGTAGAATCTCTGATGCCAAATCGGTTGAGTTTCGATCCCAGCTTGAAGCAATTGGATGTCTAGCCACACTGATGAGCTGTGATACAGCAAAACAGACTCATATGTGGATATATATACACACACACACATACGCATACACACAGAGGTAAAAATCCGTCATAAGTAATCCAAGTGAATCCTAGTAATATAAAATATTAAAAATGATCCACAAAAGAGAGCTCAATATATTTATTATAGAGCATATATGAATTACATGTATATAAAATTCAATACCCCATATGATATATGGCGTATTGAATTTTATCAACACATAATTCACATACATACACACACACACACATATATATATATATATATATATATATATCAGTGAACATTGAAGTCAACACTCAGGCTGTTTTATGTTAGACACAATCGTCAGGCCATGAATGTTGGATTTTCTCCAGCTGTTTATATATAGGTCTCAGTGGTGCATTGTGGGTAATCTATTTTGGTGGTAATTTTTGCAGGAGTGGCTTGTTTGTCTATTTATTTATTTATTTGTTTTGGTTAATTTATTTTACTTGTTTTCCCACTTCCATTTTGTATTATTTATTTTTTTTGGTTTTTGATGTTTTATTAACGTAGTAAAAAAAATTGGGGGTGGATTTGCTTAGGTCAATTATTTAATAATTTGTTTTGGTCTGGGAAGATAATTAAAGGCATTTATTCGTCCAATGTTTAGATTGCTTGCTGGAGTCTATTATGTTATTTTGGGGGGGGGTAATTAATTTACTTATTTGGATTGATTATTTTTACTTGTTTTTGTTTATTTATGCTTATCTTTATTAGTTCTAATGAACTAATGTGGGGGCAATTTGTTAATTTGTTCATTTATTTGGATTAATTTTTATTTGTTTTTTATTTACTTATTTTTTATTTTGTATATTTTTATTTACTCTATTTGGTTTTCGATTTTTGAGTAATGTAGTAATGTTTTTTTATTGTTA
Organism: Acanthosepion pharaonis; assembly: GCA_903632075.3. NCBI lineage: Eukaryota > Metazoa > Mollusca > Cephalopoda > Sepiida > Sepiidae > Acanthosepion > Acanthosepion pharaonis. The sequence continues at coordinate 2,035,289 of CAHIKZ030004007.1, forward strand.
TATAGCAGTTATAGCTATTTTTACGTCCAATTTTTGGATTGTTTGTTGTAGTCTATTCTAATGGTTATTTTAGCAGGATTGGTTTGTTAATTTATCATTTAATTTGTTTATTTATTTGGGTTTATTATTTTTACTTGTTTTTTATGCATTCTATTTTTATTTTTATTTATTCTATTTCGTCTATTCTAATGGAAGTGGTTTGTTAATTTGTTTATTATTTGTTTGGATTAATTTATTTTACTTGTTTTTTTATATTATTTTGTTTATTTGTATTTATTCATTTAAGTTTTCAATTTTTAAGTAACGCAGTAAAAATTTGTTTTTATGTCTGCATTTTGAGATGAGCTCAGATCATTTATTTAGTAATTTATTTTGTTCTGCGAAGGTAATAATAGCTATTTTTTCCTACAAACAAAGTTTGCAGGTTTTTGATTGTTGTAGGCTGATGATATTTTTGGTGTGATTTGTGTTTTGTTTTTAATTTCCCAGATATACTTGGAAAGCATTGTGCTGTGCACGTATTTATTATTTGTGAAAGATGTTTTATGTATATAATTTCCTTGTTTCCAGAGTCCTTCAGTTACTCCTATGTATACTTTTTCTTTTTTTTCTTTTTCTTGTGATTTTATCAATAGAAGCAAACTATGAACATGGCCACAATGTGCTGACCATGTTTATAAAATAAAACATTCCTATAACTCTAGATAGGTCCATAAAAATCAATACATTCAGTTAAAAGTAAGAATAAAATATATGTATAAATAAAAGGCAACAAGTGTCTGCAAACATTAAAATCCCCAAAATGATAAGTTTCAAACTGGTTTTATATATATATATATATATATATATATATATTTATAAAGTTAATGGTCAAAGTTGAATTATACCAGGAAACAGTGGTATTAAAAAAGCGTTCAATACACATATAAAAAAATAAAAATTTAACATGTAGAGCTTTTAAGTATACTAATATATATATAATTAAGTAGACTGATATATATTTAAGTAATTTATCGAGTCTAGAAGAAACCTCAACAGAATGCAGAAAGCACTGGAAGTCCATTTCGTCCTATATTTGGGACTCATCAGAAGTTGAAGTGCGCATACACTACCAAGAATTGAAACCTGGACAGTTATGTTATCAGGCAAATGTCCTACAAACTGTTCCAATGGGTCTCAGACTCAATATAGCGCCGCTCGATCACATATTCTGTGGTGGATCTCATCCGAGTTTCTCTTCTATCCATAGGACTGTGCCCCCACTAGCCAGAGTTTTCAATTCTCAGTAGTGGATGCGCACTGCTGATGAGTCCCAAATATAGGACGAAACGGTCGTGCAGTGCTTTCTGCATTCTGTTGAGATTTCTTCTAGACTCAATGAATTACTTAATTATAATTATCTTCTTAATTTCTATCACTCGTATATCCTTGCTTGAACCGGCTTCTAATGCTCTGGATGAAGTGGCTTGGGGATAGTAGTTGTGGCTCATTGGGGCACAGTCCTCATAGAAACTCATATATATATATATATATATATATATATATATATATATATATATATATGAACCCAGGTGTTTATAAGAGCGTCAATAACATTGATTATGATGATTGTAAGCCTTCTCTAGTAGAACCAGAAGTGCTAACAATCTATATAATCAACATTATTGATAGTGTTATAAACTTCTCCCCTTAAGGTGATTTATTTTCTTTGAGTTGTAATTTGGAAAAGTTTGAAATAAATTAATAAAGATAATAAATTATCTCAGGAAGGGAGATAATTTATAGAGATTGTAGCAGTTCCAGTTTTATTAGAGAAAGGCTGGGAGCAACACGGATCAAGAAGCAGTTTGAATAAAATAGTTACTAAGTTTATCACATCTCGAGTCGTCTTTGAATTGCTTCAACTTTTCAGCAGCCAGTCTCATAATTTATCTTTCCAGTTGAACACCGGGTTTACATAGATTTACAAGATCTGTTTAAAAATCTTTGTTAATGAGTCTGGTTTTTCATTTGATAAAAACCATTGGAAGTGGGAAAAACTGTTTACCTTTTGCACTGCAATCCAGGGTGTTTACTGCTTGTGTCTCCAAGTATGACCCAGGTTTCATAGTCAGATGAACCGAGTTCTCCACTGTGAAAACAAAAATGCTTTCATAATTAATCACACAATTGACTCATAAGAAGAGATTCACTTAATATCTTTAGTTTTTCATTTTGCTTTTAATTAATCCAATTAAAATAATGGTAAGAATTACAAAGGAGAAACAGCCCCCCACACACACACACACCTTAAGGTAAGACTACAAGCACATCGTAAAGCAGTAACACAAGGGGAAATAGAAAAATATGGAGGGAAAAGGGAGATCATCGCCCCCAGAAGTGGGATGAGGTTGAAATAATAGACAGAGAACATCACTGGAAAATACGAAAACTTAAGGAATCAGCACATATGCTAAGCCACAAAAATCTCCTAAGCTGGCCAAGCATAGAAATAGATACAATATGGGAACCAGTAATATGGAGTGCTAGAGAAAAGCAATGAATAACAACAAAAATTGCAATATAAGCTCTGGTAAAAAATTGGAATAATGATGACAAAAATTGCAATATGAGCACTGTTAAAAACAGTTCATGTGACATTCAATTCATACACAGATGTCCTCAAGAACACATGGCCAAGTGAATAAAGGTGTTGGTTAAATCCAGTGACTAGACCCAAAGAGTTTTGAGTTCAATACCAGGCTACAGCAGTGGCGAACTTGAAGAGTTGAGTTAAAGGGAAATAACTGAGACATCTGTTGAACGAAATAAAGGGTTCGGTTTGAAATTCCAATCATATGAAGAAGGCTGGAGCATTGTAAATATGAAAATGATGATAACAGTCTGAATAATGTAAAAAATATATATAATCTCTTTCACCAATTATTTATTTATTTTTTTTTCAATTGTAGATCTTGAATTATCAGTATTTTGCACCAAGTCATATGACTTCAGACTGATAGCATCTTTCACAGAATATTTGCTGTGTCAAGCAATGTAGACTTCTGGAGCGATAGGATACAAAGTTTGGTGTCACAGACCCTAAACACCCCAATGATAACTGGGACAATAGTAGTCTGAATGTGCCACATTCTGGCAACTGCAATCTGAAGTGCAGTGTATTTCTTAAGAATGTCAATCTCTTTGACCAGGACATTATGGTCATGAGGAACAGTGAAGTGAATGAGAAGCCATTTTGTTTCTTTCTCAATGATGGTGATGTCTGGTTTGTTGGCCTCTAGGATGTAGACTGTTTGGTTGTTGAAACCCCACAATATCTTGATTTATTATTTGTACTAATAGTAGTTTGATTCCATCTTATTGTTGCTTTTTATCCCAACACTCTGGCTCTATACACTCTTCATTATTACTATTATTCCATCTTATTATTGTTGCTTTTTATCCCAACCCAATGATCAAGAAAATAATGTATTGCTTCAAGAAAAAAGTTAAACAGCAGACATAAATGTTTTGCATTTTACTATTTTTTTTTTTTTACTTGTTTCTTGACAGTCCCAAAATGTGACACTATTTGGCACTGGTAAATAGAAAGAAAGGATTAATGAATAGAATGAGAAAGAGAAAGAATGAAGATTTACCTTTTCAAGAAAAAAAAAAAAAAGCTTAATTCTCTAAAACCAGAAGAATTACTTAAGGAAACACGATATTACTACAAGAAGCCATGTGGTGATCTTTAACCTGACAGCTGATTAATGACCCATCTCCAAAGTACCAGTTATGAAAACACAGAATAAGTTGGAAGGATAATATTAGATCCGTAATCAAAACTTGAGAATAGAGTTTCCTTGTGGTTGGAGTGCAATGACCTTGACACGATTGGGGAAATGGCTGACAGAAGAACCATCTGGTAAATATATGATTTTGGACAAGACCAGGATGGGAAAATTTTACATAAGCAAAATTTGAAATAATTTTTTTAATTAATGACCATAAATTAAGCCAGGCCAAACAATTGGGAGCTAGATTGGTCAAGGAGTAGCCAAGGTGATAAGCACAGGTGAAATACCAAGGAAGGTGGAGGAATTGTCCACGCCCATTGGGAAGTATTAGTGTGGGATGCCAATAAGAGAAAGAAGTTATTGGAGTGGATCAATAACTGTAACCATTGCCCATAGGAAAAGGGGATCTCCTTGATTTTGGAGATGTAATTGATGTTCCAGAACCAGACAACAAAAGGGCTCTTGTTGGAAGGTAGGGGAAACACCAAGTTCTCTAACTCTGTTATGACCCACACTGATTTTAGGTGAATGTCAATAGATGCAAGGAATCGAAGCGGCTAAAACAGGTGTTACAGATGCTGAGATGAGAGATGACTAAATTGCCTGATATCATGTGACTGCCTGCCTGAAGAGAACCTCTGACATAAACCTTGTGCCAGACTTAACCAAACCAGCTGAAGTTTCACACTCAACTTAAGAAGCAGGTTGGGTTGATAATTTTCTGCATGAAAAATTGATAAATTCTAACATCAGGATTAACCAAGCACTGTGCAAAAAGAACGTATATAAAAGCACTTATTTTTATTAAAGATATTTTTTCTCACTTGCGTCTTCACTCTGCATGGACTAACCCAATACAATGATTCCCAATGACAATTCGATCTTTTACCTGCCTTATGATCAAAACTAAACACAATGTGGGATAAGGCAAGGTTTGGATCAAAGCAATCAACTCAATGATCAGCCGCAGGAATTGGACATTGGCCAGCCGGTCGAAAAGGAGGCGACAAAAATATAAAAATCTATGGAAGGCCAGTGTTGCCTGAAACAGAATTTAATGATGACTTTGATCTGAATTTTGTGGGCTACTTGCAAAAACCTCCAGTGAAAAGAGAAAATCTTCACCTATAGGCATCTGTTGGCTTCACAGGCACATCTTCATATCCAAGCGGACAAAAGTAATGTCGTTCACAGTGATAAATAAATGTGTAGTATTCATTCTTGATGCCTTTTTTAAGCAACTGAAGGGCATGGTCAGCATCTATCTCAGTTTGGTTCCTTCCATTGGGTTTGTACATTAAACCACCCCGTCCAGCCACTTCAAAGTGGTCATTAAGCTTCTCAAACCATCTGCAAAAGAGAACATCGATGATTAAAAACAACAAAAAAATTGAATCAGAATGAAAGCACATTTAGAAATGGAATTATTGAGTGGGAATTTCCTTCTATTCATTTATTTTGTTTTTTTTATTATTATTGTACATAGCCCTGTTCTGTCAGTAACACTTAGATCAATTCATGATCATTGACAATAATCTTATTTCTGACTTTCAATGCATTTTTATTTCTTTTTTATTTGAAATCTATTTACATTGGACATATAACTGCAGTCTGTTCATAATGCTTGCATTCATTCCTGACCACTGACAATCCCTTTCTTCATGATTTTCAATGCATTTTTATAGTAAAATCATTAGCAATGGATTTACATTATGCATATAATAGCCCTATTCTATCAGTAATACTTGCATTCATTCCTGACCAATGACAATCCCTTTCTTCCAAATTTCCAATGCATTTTTATAGTAAAATCATTAGCAATGCATTTACATTATGCATATAATAGTCCTATTCTATCAGTAATGCTTGAATTCATTCCTGACCAATGACAATCCCTCCTTCCTAATTGCCAATGCACTGCAAACAAACTAAGCATTAAAAAAGTTGCAATGGAATGATCAAATAATGTCAATATTCATCCCATCGTAAATGTTTGTCAATGAAATTGATCAACACTCACCTCAAAAGCAGACTATTACAGAGTCTTCTGGGGTTAAAAAAAAAAAACCCTGCCTACCTTCTAGGCAAGTCTCAGAAGTTACTCTTTTTAGAAAGGTGTTAATAAAATAACTTTTTGAATTATTCACATTAGATTCATGATAGAAATTTGCTACTTGTTAGCATTTATTACATTGTTATGTGTATTTTCATAGGAAAGATAGGATTTCTTAAATACATGTAGTGAAAGAGATAATCAGTTACCCTGAAAAAAAAAAAAGTTTGTGTTTTGTGTGCGATCTGCCGAAGAAAAATTACCAAAAAGTAGTCAACAAAATCTACATCAATGACTAGAAGCTATGCTAACGTTCTTCCCTCCCCTAAATGGCGTGATCAATCAGAAAATTCTCTTGGTGAACAGAAGTCGTTGTTTTTCACTTATAAAAGGAGATGATTTTTTTAAGCTGAAAAAATGAATACGCGTTGTTGTTGGCGAGAAGTGAAGGTTGGATTTGTGACCCCATTTTGTCATTTCTATGGTGTGTATTGGACTGTTATGTCGGACTATCGTGTGAACTGCGATTTGACTACAAGTGTTGCGGCCGAGAAACAAGAAATCTATTGCAGTTGCTACTATCAGTTGACAGTCTTTTCTTTACTACAACAATACCTCAAAAGTATATGTAATAATATAATGAATTATATAAACAGCTAGTCGAAAATGTCCTTTAAATTCTATAAAACAAATTTGTTATTTATTCTACTAATCCAACATGAACAATTTCAAAATCATTATTGCCAAAAAATTGGTCTGAAAGTTAAACTGTAAAGGGTGGTAATTCTTAGAAATCTTCAATATATTTTAATTTTTAATCTGAAAAATAAGTGAAGAAGTAATAGAAGGAATGTTCAAAGTTAACTCCCTTGGATTAAAAAAGATTAAAATTTTGCTAAGGCATGTGCGTTTTATTTTCACTGAGTGACACTCAAATATGGCCTTGTGCCTAATTAAAATGCACATCGTAAATTTCTAAAAAGCTTGAAAAAAGATACTTCTCAAAGGAAAATTGAGCTTTTTGGTATATTACACACCTTTCTGAAAAGGCAGCAAGAATTATTTTAATCTTAGCATAGGACTGAACATTGTACCCTCAAAAATGATTTGCTTGACATTTGGAAATTCAACTGAGTAATTTTTGTTCAAATGTTCAACTGCCCAAACTTATAATATATATATATATATATATATATATATATATATATATACACACACAAGTATATAATTGGTGTATACGGAATGAATTCCAATAACCAACAATTACTATTCTTAAAAGAGTGCTCAATACAAAGTAGAGCAGATATAATTATTTATTTAGAAAATTTATAACATAAACATGTTATAAAATCACTACAAAAATAGCCATTTTGTTTCAACACTCCCGGTGCCTTATTAAGTGATGATGTTAAATGCAAAACAAAAAACCATTTGCCTTAGCAATCCGATGCATGTTTTCATTGTTTTCCACTGTAATTGACTTTGCTACAAAGATAGGTGAAAGATTTTACATAGTTCAGGGGTTTGTCTTCTACTTTCAATGGTCTCTCTGGCATACCTATAATATATATGTATTATATAATATTATATATATTGAGCTTTTTGGTATATTACATGCCTTTCTGAAAAGGCAGCAAGAATTATTTTAATCTTAGCATAGGACTGAACATTGTACCCTCAAAAATGATTTGCTTGACATTTGGAAATTCATATATATATATATATATATATATATATATATATTATGCACATGGCCAAGTGGTTAGAATGTTCGCTTTCTGACCATGAGACCCGGGTTTGAATCTCTCCAAGGTCAATTTGTTAGGAAGAAGATTGGAATGGATCGAGGTCAATGCCAGTGTGTGGCACCTTTGGAAAGTGCCTGAAAACTATACCACAGGTCGATCCAAGCCTTTTGAGTGAAACTGGTAGACAGAACTCTTGAGAGACATCAATAGCTGTGCTAGCACAAAGCCACGAGGGCTTGAGCGTGCTGGTCTTGTTCAAATTGTTGATCATGCTAGTTAACATGCTCTCTTCCAGAAACTGTAACTATGGTCTGCTCAGCATAGCTGCAGTAGAAACCACAGGTGAGTTTGAACAAAGCATCTGACGAGCATCCTCAAGTACATATAGCCAGCTATTATATATATATATATATATATATATATATATATATATATATATACACACACATATGTGTGTGTGTGTGTGAGAGGGTAAACCAATATAGTGCAATGGTTTGACAATTCCTTTTGCATTGGGGACATTTAGGTTACCCCATTCCTCCTCTCAGAGATAAAGAGGCATACCTACAAGGCAGCAGATGGTATGAATTCAGAATTTTCCCTTTTTAAGGATTTGAGATGGTATATAGAGGCTGTGTGCTGCCCAGACTACATGCCCCCCCCTTCTCCATCTCGGCTGTACTGACAAGATCCAAATGAATACAGGGCATTACATTTGGTGCCGGTTTGGTGGCAGGAGTTGCCAGAAAGTGTAGACTTAAAATCAGTGGTTTCCTTCCTCTAGATGGACTGCCTTCCTGGGACATCGAGCTCCATCAACAAGAAGCAACTGGTTATAAGGTGCCCGTTTTCTGGCTTGGTCTGGTTTGTTTTACGGAATATCAACCTCAATGAGTTATTTAATGCTGACAAGATTTTTATTGTTAGTAATATTTATTTTTCCAAAAATGTATTGCTGGTAATATTTTTTTTTCTTCAAAAATTCATTGCTGGTAATAATTTTTACAAAAAGATATTGCTGGTATTAAAACCTATTTTTACACTTTCATAGTCTTTTGAGCCCAGTATGGGGTTAACTATTTGCCTGTAGTTGGGACCCTAACAGGTGCTACCACTCTGGGTCAGGGTAGACCTGGGAACACAAGCAATTATGAGATGGTTCTACGCTCCTCAAAACCTCCTGATCAGAGGCCTTGCTGTTGGATGTAGTTAATTGTCTTACCCAGGATGCGGATGTAGTTTATTGTCATACCCAGAATGAGCCAGTTTTCTGGTTTTGCCCATTCACTGAAACTGGACTTAGCTGTCAGAGGGTATTTGTAAATTTATATTTATAAAATGCAGCATGTATTTTTGCAAGAAAAGGGAAAATCAATTCGGATGCCATTTTTCTTACTTACTTGATTAAATTATAATTACTTGTGATTGCCTCAAAGTCCATGGTTGAAAATGGAGGTTGGTAGCCAAGAATGGTAAGAGCGATTTCTTGGTTCAATGGATCAATGCTGAAAATAAATAAATAAAAAAAAAGTTTTTCTTTTCCATTTCACTGAGAAGTCAGAATTATTTTTCTGATAAGTGAAAAAAAAAAAACAAACAAAAAAAAAAAAATATTTGGTTCCAGCAGACAACACTGCCAGAAAACAAAATTTTATACTCTCTCATGCACACTTGTTATGCACACATACAACCTTGTTCAAATTAATCAAAACAACTGCTTTAGTTTCTTTTCTTTCACTATTCAGTCAGTTTTAGATCCACTGGAGTGACAGGATATAATTGATTTCTATTTTTTCCTCAGATTAGGTCATGTAATTCCTTTTGTAAATATATGCATTGTCGTTTGTTTTATATTTATTGCTTAGCATTACTCATTTTTACCTGAACTCACACCGAGTCTGCCAATATTGTTTGTGGGATAAATTGTCCAGGAGCCTGTAAATATTATCTATCCAAAGTGTTGATTTCTGCAACATAATGGCAACCAAGTATTTACCCAAACATATTAGCATTCACACATCTTCAACAAGCCACCGTATACAATTTTTGTTTAAGTAACTTATATTTATGCATCTAGAGTTCAAAGTTTTGTTAGATTCAACAGACAAGGTCTGTTCGTTTAAGCTTTCATTCTATTTTTCCAGTTATCATACTGTTTAGCAAACTTATTTTTTAGAGAAGTGTATCTCTGCTCAGACTTCCTGAGGTTGACCTCAGGCATCAGATAGAGGATAAAACAAGGAAGTTGATTTTGGTTGGCTGAACAAGCATGGGAATGATAGAGATATAGAAAGGTTTTTCAAGGAGTTGTTTCTTAACCATCAAGCAATATAGATGTGTTGACTTTTGAATCTGAAATGGCTTCCCTGTAGTGGAAGAGCAAACCCTCTGACTAGTTAGAAAATATATTCTCAATGTTAATAAACTAATTAAGTTTAAAATTCCATGTTGAAGTTCTTTCATCTAGAATCAAGACAACTAGCGATCACTGGCCATGAAAAAGAGGATGCAACATTATTATGGAATTGACCCCGTTACCCAAAAGCTCCCCAGGATGAACAATACATCTGGATCAAAAGTGTGGAAAAACTGTCCAATCTTTGTAATGTTTCAATTTGAGTACCTTTGTCCATCTCATTATCCATTCTTTTATGAAGGAAGACACAATTTAGCTGAAAGGTGGTATATGGTCATAGAAAGACAAAGGAAAATATTTCCGTGACTGAATAATGAGGATATAAATTTATATGTTGACCGATTAATTCTCTTTTTTTTAAAAATCATTTTATTCCCAGCAAGGTGATAATGACACTAAGACATAAGGGGTTACTGGAAAGGAAAGAGAATGAAAGACTTCAGTGAGGAGAATGGACAATAAAGGAAAATGATTCAGGAAGACAGAAGATGACAATTGGGGTTTTTGAAGATTGTAGGTGGCAGGGAAGCAAGAAACCAGAATAAAATTCTAAAGGTGAGAAAAGAAACTCTTAGAATAGAAATTACGATTCCATCTAGCTATTTCAACAAATCAATGAGACCTAGTTGCCAATCTAGTAATATGCTTGAATTCATCTGGTCATGGTAAGCTCATTAGAACAATTGCCTTGAAAATATTCATAGAAAAGACAGAGGGAAGCCATGTCACAGCAGTGGAATAATGACTGAAGTTGAGATGCCAGGTCAGGACCAATAACATTACAGAACCTTTTTTGAATTTTGTTGAGAATCTCATAATGTATAGCAGGAGTATCAGACCAGATATGGCAGCTATAAGAATTTTACTTTACATGGCCTCCTTTGAGCCAAAAAATATGACATCCATTTTGCCACTCGGTAACAACCATAGTATACACACTGAACAGCAACATTAAAAGAACGCTCAATAAAATTCTACCATTCCCTGTTTCTACTGACATTTGTACCAAGGAGAAGTTGTTATGGTGACCTATCTACATTAGAATGAACTCTTTCCTCCTTCATAAATACTAACCTGTGAGACTTTCGAAGGCAAACCTGATAGTTTGGATGGACACTTCTATCTGCTGACTAATAACACTCTTATTTTATATATATGTTCTATTATTTCAATACACTTGTTCAACCTACTTTCTTCTTTCCGTGTCTTTCTTTCTGGCCCCTAACAGGCTACAACAGAAGTGTTCATTAGAATGACTGCCATGAAAATATTTATAGAAAAGACAGATAGAAGCCACATCAAGGTAGTGGAATAATGACGAAAGTCAAGATGCCAGGTCAAGACCAATAACATTACAAAACCTTTTTTAATTTTGTTGAGAATCTCAAGATGTATAACAGGAGTATCAGACCAGATATGGCAACAATATTCAATGTATGGACGAAGGGTAGATTTAAACATGTCTAAGATGGTTTCTAATGAAAAAAAATGTCTGGTATGACACCATGAACTAATTTTCCAAGCAGCAGATCTGGCAATTGATTCAATTGAATCACTTTAATGCTATCATTTCCAAACTAGACCCCCTAAGGTCTGTGGAATTGACAGTAACTCTGCAATTGTTCTTAGGAAATGTGCTCCTTAGAATCATGTTCTTTCCAAACTCATTCTTTGTTGCTTATTGCTTTCTAGCTTGTTGAAAATCTACCTCTGTCATTCCTGTTTTTAAGAACTCTGCTGAATCTTCTGACCCCTCAAAATTATCGCCCTATTAGATTTTTTTACAAATTCATAAAGGAATTTAAACACTGCCAATCCCATTTTCTGACGTGCAAGACCTTTGGGGCCCCCTTGATAAATTAATTACTGTTCTTAATTCTAACCCCAAATCCAGAATGTTTAGCCATATACTCTTCTCAGTACTTTCTATGATGTTTGATGGCTGGAAAACATGTTACTGCATTTTTGTTAATGCTGAAGGCTAAATTAAATTTAGAAGTTTAAAATTTCAGCACCCACTAGTCTTCATGCTCATGTGTAACCACATCAATATAAATATCACTTTCATCTGGTGAAGTCCTAAAGACCAAAACGTGTCACATAAAAAAGTTTTTTTCACTTTGTCAGATTTTCCGACAATTATTCTTGATCTATAAAAATTTATATATCGTTTTCCCATACATATGAACTAAGAATTATAAAGAAAAGGTGCAGGATAAATATTAGTGGCTTTTTTAAAAGTCACTCACTTTCTTTCTTCTCAAGAAATGTCAACTTAAGGTAAAAAGTACTACAATTCATTAAACACACATACACACTTCTTTCTTTCGCTTTTTGGATCTGATGAAGCCAAGAGAGTTGAAACACATAATCAAATTTAGTTTCAATAAAACGTTTTTCCAATTTGTTATGTTTCTTAAAAAAATTTGTCAGCATTCTATATTCTATTTTAAAACACACACACACATTTATATATATATATATATATATATATATATATATATAATGAAATGGATTAAGTCCCACAATTATTTAATACATTTTCTCTTTATACGGCCTTATTCAGATGATTGAAATTTCAAACTGAACTCTTTAGGACACATAGCCCAGTGGATTAACACAGTCATTTGATCCAAAAAGTTGTGAGTTCAATACCTGGTTACTGCAGAGGTGAACAAAAACTTGGAGAGTTGAGTTAAAGGGAGGAAACTGAGACCTCTGGAAGAGGCATGGCATGTGAAACTAGAACAATCTACCCTAGTGGACAAAATAAAGGGTTCGGTTTGAAATTTCAGTCACCTTAAGAAGCATACAACAGCCAAAACATGAATATGGTGACAAAGATGAGAACAACAGTCTGAACAATGTACAGGTTGGTTCAAAAGTCTTGTCACTCCATACATAGTATAATTTTCTATCTTAGATGGCTGACACGAGCTCCTACAGTCTGGAAGAGAGGCTGATTGCAAGTGTATGGAGACATGATTGTGTGCATTCTAGCAAGAACATGGAGGATGTGCGACTTGACTTCAGTGGAAGATTTGGCAATCCAGCTCCTCTGAAGGGGATGAGACTGGTAAAGGGGTGACAAAACTTTTGGATCACCCTGTAAATAGCATAAATTATAAAATGTGTTGTTGGTAATTTTATGATAAAAATGTATTTTCAGTGATGCTAAAAAAAAAGGTCATGCCAAAATTCTTTTTATGCACCATGTCCTTTCAAGACATAGGCAATCATGGCTCTCCACCTCCCTCTATCCCTTGCAGCTCTTAACAAGTTCCTTCCCTCTGCTTCCTCCCCCAGACCATGTTCTGTCATCCACCTGCTCAAGCTCGCCAGGTATGTCACGCACTGCTTTCCCTTGTCTCTATTTCCCTCTATTCAACCTGTGAGTATCAGATTCTCCAGGCCCTCCTTTCCCAGGAACTTCAGCTGCCTCTTCTTGATGGTAAGTATAAGCCTCCTCCTTGTTTGCATCCTCTCTAAGACCTCATCATTACTCACACACTCGGTCCTTAGCATCCTTCTATAGAACCACATCTCCAGCGCCTTGAGTCTCTTCTTCATCTTTGAGGAAATCATTCAACATTCGCTGCCATAAAGAAAAACAAATGTCATGTAACAGTTCAGTATTCTTTTCTTTGTTACCAAAGAAATCCTCTTGTCTTGCAATACTCAGCCCAGCTTTTGGAATATGTCCTTGGCCATCCTAATATGCCTATGGATCTCAGTGTCACACTTACTGTCCTCTGTCAAAATGCTTTCCAGATATTTAAACTTCTGTGTTTGCTTGATTCTAGTGTTCCCAACCTGTAAGTTGCATTTTGGACTCATCCTTTTACTGATGTCTATGTATTCTGTCTTGTAGTTTATGCTTAGTCCCTTCTTCTCACTCTCCATCACTACCTTCTGTAAGAGATTTTGTAATTTCTTTTCCTTGTCTGCTATCAATATATGTCATAAAGAGAAAAGCATTCTTTAGAATAGTTACGGGACCATCTTTGCATATCTTGAAAGAAATCGGTTTTCTTACCTTCCATGACCCAAGGTACTGTATAAGTAGTTCCAGCAAGAAACTAATGAAGAAATGCCAGATGAAGACGGATATTGAGGTCTTGACATGCAATACCTGCAAAGTGAGAGAAACAACAATTTAAATCTAAGATAATGAGTTGAAGTTAAGGATTATAAAACAAATATAGCATATTTAATGAGGTTGGTTGGCAGTCACATGTTTTACAAAAGAGAAAAAAGTAGCAGAGTCTGATGGTGTATAAAGCTAATAATTTGAAAGAAAAAACTTGTAGTTCCAATGAATGATTTATTTTATAGAAATATTTTGACTAGCCATTGCTTGCCTTAGTCACTCCTTTGAGTAAAACAGTGCAAAGAAACTAGAAATGCTTAAGAATTAAAATCAAGGAAAAAAACCAAGTTGATGACGTTAAAAGTTGAGACATAAAAAAACCCCAAAAATCTTGCTGTCACTTTGTAAACGTCATCGACTTGATTTTTTTCTTTGATTTGAATTCTTAAGCGTTTCTAGTTTTGTCACATTGTTTTACTCAAATTAAAGGAGTGACCAAGACTGGCAACTGCTAGTCAAAATATTTCCATAAAATAAATCATTCATGGGAATTAGAAGTTTTTTTTTTCTTTTTTTATACAACTATCAATGGAGACGAGCATCCTAACTTTGAAACCAATAATTTAATCCATATTCTTCTGGCAACATTTTTCCATATATTGTAAACATTTTGATTAAAGTTCCTATTTTTTTTTTGATTTTAAATAAGTTGGAGACTTTCCAATATATTTCAGTGAAAGTTTCACTTTACAAAACTGTAGTTTATAATTATAGTTTTGATATATATATATAAAAAAAAATGGTGTTAGTTTAAACTAGGTACCTCCACTTTTTCACTAAAAAAGAGCATTGCATAATGAAAAAAGGCCCCAAACTTGATGAAAACAAAGTTTTATTGTCAAAATGTTTGTTATTATTAAGAGGAAAAACCAAAGTATTTTGGATCATTTTATTAAATTTTTTAATCTGTTCTAGCACATTCGAAATTTTGGTTATAAATCTTGTTTTCCTGGCATCAGCAGTGCTTCAAAATTACTTAATGATTACTATGAACATTTTTTGCAGTAAAAAAACATATTGCAAATTCTTGCAAAAATCAAATAATTGTCAGATTTTAAAGAAATTTTCAGAATTTATTCACAAATGAATGAAATTATTTTTGAATTTATTTTTTAAGAAAATCAAGATTTTTTTTTATTATGCATGATACCCCACTTACTTAATTTTATGAAATTTCAAGAAATTAGAATGTCAGCCTCTTCATATTTAAATTAGGCAAAAGCAGGACCTTAGGCATCACGATTTTAGTAGAGGTACCTAGTTTAAACTGACATCAGAAGGATATGGGGTTAACAGACATGTTAATTTTTTCATGTCTTGATCATTTTGCTTCAAGTCTGTATTTTCTTGGTTTCAAATGAAAACTTGGAAACTTTCCAATATACTGTAGTGAGCCCCCAAAAAATAAAATAGAACAAATTATGAAAATAAAATATATAAATAAAAAAAAAAGAATTCAAATTAAAATAAGACATTTGCTTTCGTTTAAAACCCTCATCTCTTTCTACCATTCTTCCTCTATACTTCTTTCTCAACTAATGAAAAAGCAACCCTCAAATAAAAAGAGGAAGAAGAAGAAAAACTGAACACGACTGCAAAACAGCGAAAGTTTTCTGAACCAGGGTCTAGCCATTGTTACTAGCAATCTCCCAAAAATAAGAATGGCTCTACTCAACTTTCACTACACAAAAAATGAACAATGGAAAATAAAAGAATTTGGGCCAATGAAAAAAAAAAAAAGACTTGATGTTAACTGAAAACCAAGCTTTGCATTAGTAGTCTGAAACCCTGTCTTAAGGGACATAAACAGATATCTGAGAGGCAGAAGGAGAGAAGCCCCCCTTCCGCCCCAAAACCAGCCAAGTGTGTCACATGAAAAAGTTAACCAGACATCTGCTTAAGACATTTTTTCCGCCCTTTTGAGGACCGCAAAAACACAGCAGATTGGTTCGTTGGTTGATTTTGTTTTATAGCATATCAACATCTCTATAGGTTATTTAATGCCAAAATTTAAATATTTTGTACGCAATTTAAGACTTTAACGAAATTAACGCAGTTGTATGCCTTCAACTACAGATAAAATGTATTGTTGGTCATTTTAATTTAAATATGTATTGTTGG
The DNA here is from genome assembly GCA_903632075.3 of Acanthosepion pharaonis. Classification (NCBI taxonomy): domain Eukaryota; kingdom Metazoa; phylum Mollusca; class Cephalopoda; order Sepiida; family Sepiidae; genus Acanthosepion; species Acanthosepion pharaonis. The sequence continues at coordinate 2,051,556 of CAHIKZ030004007.1, forward strand.
TTAGTTGATTTTGGTTAGTGGCATATCAACACCTCCATGGGTTATTTAATGTTGAAATCTAAATATTTTGTACATAATTTTATACTTCTAACTACAGATGTTTTGTACATAATTTCATACTTTCAGAGTAAAGGCATGATTTTTAGATATATATTTTGTAGATCATAAAATGTATTGTTGGTAATTTTACTATAAAAATCTATTTTTTATATTTTTTTAGTGTTCATTGATTGTCATTTTGCTATAAAAATGTATTGTTGGTCATTTTATTTTAAAAATGTACTGTTGATTTTTGGTTGGAGGGGGGGGTCACTATTCACCCAGCTGGGACCCTAACAGGTGCTACCACCTTGGGTCAGAGTGGACTTGGGAACAACAGCAGTTAAGAGGGGGTTCCACACTCCTCAAAAAATGCCCTTATCCCAATCAGAGGCCTTGCTGTGGGATGTAGTTTATCATTATACACAGGATGTCAGCAGATTGACACCAAGAATATATGGGATCGGGTGTGGGACAGAAAGAATGGTTGCAGTAGAGCAATAACAAACAAGCTTTTTCCCCCAAAACTAATGCCTGTGTGCTTAAATCAGAGTCAACCTTTAATATGGCCTTATGCTCAACTAAAATACACCTCAAATTTCTATAACACTTGAAAGAAGATATTGCTTAAAAAGAGATGAAGCTTTTTGGCAAATTACATGTTTCTTAAATGGTGGCAGGAATCATTTTAATCTTCACTTTGAATAGAAGAGTGTCTCCTTCATTGTCAAGAAAATTTGCTTGATCATATTTTGAAATTCAATCAAGTAAATTTTATTCCCAAATTTAACTATCCAGCCATTTCTTCAACAAGTATAAACAAAAAAGAAAAAAAAAAAAAAGAAAAGAAAGAAAAAGAAAGCTGTCAGCGTGCCACAAATTAAAAATATGCTTGACTTTTCATGTGAATAAAGGCTTTGCCTGTTAAAGAAATAAATTTAATCAACGATTGAAATTGGCTTATCTGGTTTTTAATTCATATGAACAGGCAAGAATGTAAAGAATGCAGCAGGTCTTTTTGCAACAAAGGGAAAATCAATTCAGACACCATTTGCTTTTTACTTACTTGATTACATTATAATTATTTCTGACTGATGTTGTGTTCTTATCAGAAAACATAATGACTTTGGCCGGTGGATTTTATGACCTATCAACCCTTGTTGGGTTATTTAATATCAAAATCTGTTTTTTATTATATTTGAGTCTCTTGGTAAACATGGTCAGGTTTATATTCAAGTTTTCAAGCACCTATCCAGAAGGTGGCCTCTTTTTCGGGGTGAGAAAGGGTTACTCATTGGAATGGGGATAAGCCAGAATATTATAGGCCCCACCAAGAGATTTTACTAAAATTTTATTTCCAGCTAACTTTCAGTCATCTTTAATGATTTCTATGATAAACGTTAAATATGTCCTCTTTCCTAATTCCATGGGATTTACTTGATACTTGTTGCCCGAAGACTGTTGTATCTCATGTTTTTTAGAAAACAGTGGGGAAATAAAGAAGGAAGACAAACTTGTAGGTAAGTAATGAAATAGAAGGTTTACTAAACAAAGGTACAGTTAGCAAATGACCTAAGGCTAACTCTGTTCAACTTTGCTTAACTGCTTATTTCGATAAATGGACAATTACATTCATTTATATCCTATATGACAAAGACATGGATACAACTTCCCTTCTCCTTACTCACACAAACGAAACAAAAGATAAAAATCAAGATAGAAAACTTTTTTTTATATACTAATATTCACCCAACACAAGGCTCAAGAGTCACTCAAGATAGAGGGTTACTGTGTTTTGTTGTATAAACATAAGGTGGTGTATAAAGTACAGTTAATGAGGTTATGTATGAAAAGATAATGGTTAACACGAGACTTGAAGATGTCAAGATTGTAGTGATTGGGAAGATATCCTTCCAGGAATCTGTTCCACAAAGCAACAGTTCTTGGGAAGAAGATGTCCAAATAGAACTTACTTCTTACTATTGGAATACAAAAACAAATGATAACGGTTAACCCTAGGCTTAGAGAGGTCAAGATTGTATTGATTGGGAAAACATCCTGCCGGGAAACTGTTCCACAAAGCAACAGTTCTTGGAAAGAAACTGTCTGAATGGAACTTACTTCTTACTATAGAAATACGAAAGGAAAAGATAATGGTTAATTCTAGACTTGAAGAGCTCAAGATTGTAGTTATTGGGAAAACATCCTGCTTGGAGTTTGTTCCACAAAACAGCAGTTCTTGGGGAGAAGCAGTCCGAGTGGAACTTACTTCTTACTAATGGAATATGAATGGAATAGGGATGATTCACACTTATGTGCATGGAATGATAGGTCCCAGTTGCCGATGTCAGGGTTGGTGGAACCAAGGAATGGTTTAGAACACTTGCTATAGAAATAATAAAACAGAAAGAGGTTTGCACTGTTTTATCTGTGGAAAAAGAGCCATGAAAAGGGTGGAAAATAATTCATCACCCACAACTATCAAGAAAAGCTGCAGTTGCCCAATTCTCACTCACCTAAATACAGCAGCAATACTCCATTTTTGGTTTGATCTGGCTCTTGTAAAGAGAGAATATAGCAGGAGGAGTCAGATACTTACTGGAACAGTTCAATGATTCAACCTTTTTCCAGAATCTTTAGCAACAGATATACCGAGTTCCACTTGAGGTCTAGAGAGAACTTGAGTTTCAACAGACATTTGAGGTAAAGGGCCTCTTTGAGAGAACACTCATCCCTCATAATAGGTGGATAGTTCAAATAAATAGTGTTCGAAATTTTGTTGACAATTCTCAAGAAAAAAAACAATGAATCAGTTTCATAGTTTTAGGTTTTATGATGACTTCCTGTGGCCTAATAGTAAAGCACACTGGATTACAAATGGTTTCTATGATGGAAAAAGGAAATACAGCATCAACTGCTGTCAGTAGATTTATTTTCTTTACTGGATGGGACTTCTCGATGCCACTATATATTAATTTCACTGTTTAGGAAAATAAAAACGGGTGGGATGTCTATTCAAACACATCTACTCACTAAATACAATGTCTATAGTAATAAACTATACATATATATATATATATATATATATATATATATATAAAAACACTAAAATTTACATGTGAACTGTTGATTCATAACAAAATCCTATTTCTTGATATCGATGCAGAACTAAAATCCAAAGCATTTACCACCTACCTGTATAAAAAAAACCCACCAGCATGAACTCTTATCTTCTAAATTATGATAGTCAATGCCCAGAAAGATATAAAATAGCACTGATAAAAAACTTACTAAATAGAGCATACCTAAATTCCTCTTCCTAAAGAATATTTCTGAGTGAACTAAATCACATAAAAGAGACATTAGTCAACAATAATTTTCCTAACTACATCATTGATAAACAACTAAAATTATTCTTACAAAAAGTACATGACACCAGTAATAAAAATATGACACAACAAAACATCAGCATATTTTATGACAACCAGATGTACATTAATTATAAACTGAACAAATTCACTAAACAAAAAATCATTATATATATTTTTACTATAATTCTTGAAAAATATGTAAAACTTATAATATATTACAGAAAATGGAAAACCATAAACCTTGTTGTCACTAATCAAAATAACTCCATCAAATCTAGACTAGTGATGACCAATATAGCATAATCAATTTTACTGCCCAGTACAAGATTGTGTTTTTTTTCATAAATTAATTACCTATCTCAGATATACTACCATCTCTTTCAGTAGACACCTCATATGTCACTTATCAGAGCAGAGTGCAATAAAAAAACACATCTATCAAGATCATCTACAAGAACCTTTAAGGAAAATGAAAATATTGGTTGAAAACAAGAGTTCTATGTAAATCAAATTTCTGAAACACATCTCATTATAAGAGAGGTACATCAAACAGCTCTCTCTCACCATCAATTTGACCTTGTTTAACAATGGCAGTGGCATACTGAAAAATTAAAAAAAAGGATACTCACTCACTTATTCACTCAAATTCCAACCACACTCAATACACAAAGGCTCAGAATAAATGCTCCTACTAGTAACCAAAACAACACCAAAAAATACATCTCAAACAGTCAAAACATGAAGAGGAACTAACAACACTAAAACAACCACCCCTTGACATTTTTTGTACTCCCTCACTCCCACCTAACGAAAAAAAAAAATGTAAGAACACAAGAAAAACTAAATAAAAAATTAATGAAATTTTCCTTGTCCATCACATTTAATGAAAAATGTTTAAAAGAAAGGTTGCTACCTAAATGTACATGTATATATCACACAACAATTGAGAAAGGAACATAAACAAAAAAAAAACATCTAAATAAAATCAGATAGATTATATACATAAAACACATAAAAAAATAAAAAATAATTTAAAATTAAGATTTTCCAACGTTGCTCATTTGTGCAATTTTGTAGATGCACCAACATAAACAAACTTTGTCCAATGAAGTTCTAAATGATGAAACATGTCACACAAAATCTTTTTCCACTTTGTCAATTCCCCATAATTGTTCAAGATATAAAAATTTATATATCATTATTCCATATATATATATATATATATATATATATATATATATATATATATATATATATATACAGGGTATATCAAAAATACTTTTACAAATTTTGGGAGTGGGTTCCTTATACCAGAACAAGGATAAAAGCCCATATAAACATATGCCAGCAAATCCTTCATTTTTGAGTTAAGTTTAAAGTTTTCAGTAAATACAATTCAAGATACAGTCCAAAAATACATCTACAAACTTTGGGAGTGGGTTCCTAACACCAAAACAAGGTAAAAATGTCCATATAAACATATATCCAAAAAGCCATCGTTGTACCTCAACACAGAAACACATAACAAATGTTCAAAATGTCCGCCTTTTGCTTCTACACAAGAATGCAACCATCAGATCATAGACTGGTGGACCCTTTTAAATACTCCAACATAGTGTTGAATGGTTTCACAGGCCCTCATGAAACATTGATGAAGCATCTCTGCATTATTAATGTCTGCTGCATAAACCAATTGTTTTAGGTGGTCCTACAGATAAAAATCCAAAGGGATGGGGTTAGGGAGTCCTTTCCTACCTATCCAGGTTTCATTTCAAATGTCAGCCAGTGTATTGCAAACAATGTGACTAAAATGTGCTGGAGCCCCATCATGCATGAACCACATGTGTCTTCATATTAGCAGGAGTACATCCTCTAGCAGGTCTGAAAATGTGTTCGAAATAAGTCCTTGTAGACAGCTACTGTAAGACATGCTAGGCAAACATATAGACCTACCAGAGAGTCACCTATAATTTCATCCCACACATTAATTTTAAACTGACGCTGGTGTCTAGCCTGTATTGTACCATGGGGATTCCAATCCGCTCACAAATGTCAGTTGTGTAAATCTGTTATTCCATTTTTTCCAAATGTTGCCTTTTCCGTAAACAAGACTGAAGAGACAAACAACGGATCAGCAGTTTGTGCAATAAACCATCGGCAAATGTGGTCAGTGATCAAAGGGTGAAAGATCCTGCAGACATTGTAATGAAATGGATACAGGAGCTGCTCTTAAAGTACCCTCCATGCAGAATATGCTAGAGCCACTTGACATGTGCCATACCTGGAACATCTCCAACAGCCTGTAGAATGTGTTCTTTGTGGTCAGGCATTATGAGTGGATTGCGGTCTTCCTTTGTTCATGAGACAATAAATAGCAGCAAAGGTTGGATGACTCGGATGCCTTCAGTTTGGAAATGCAATCTGATACAGTTTCACATTCATTACCATTCATGTGGCTGTATGTAAAAGTCATATCTGCCTGCTAACAACATGAATATCCTGCTTGTTAAACAGAACACTCACTACTACACATATCAAATGTTGAAAAGCCACAAATGAACACGAATAACAAATGTAATCTAATCTACATCAAAACACAGCGCCATCAACTGCAAACTTCCTTTAAACTTAATAACTCAAAAACAAAGGATTTGTGGATATATATTTATATGGACGTTTGTCCTTTTTTTGGTGTGAGAAACCCACGCTCAATGTTTGTAAAAGTATTTTTAATACATCCTGCATATATGCACACTGACACACACACATATATATATATATGATTAAATAAATTACAAACATTATGTCTGCTTATTTTTATCATAATCCTTTTATATCACAATTATGTCCCCATATATTACACTCAAATGAGGCAAGAAATGTACTGCAACAGTGAAAATCACTTATTTCCCTCAAGTACTTTCCACCTTATTCTGAGATCATCATCAGAGGTGCAAATGATAAAGCAACAACTGTGTAGCTATCCATTAGTGAATTAACATACTTGGGGAATAAAAGTGATTCTCACTGTTACAGAGCATTTCTTGTCTCATTTGATTGTAATACATGGAAAAATATTTGTGAATGTGACAGGAATATGCTAAAAATAAGATATAACTTTTTGTAATTTATTTAATCAGATATGCCCAAAAGAGAATTTGCTGCCTAAATACACACACACACACACACACACATATATATATATATATATATATATATATATATATATATATATATATATATGAAAATCTTCTGAGAGTTAACCTGTAGAAATGATAATATTTGTAAAGGTAAAAGACAATAGGAAAGCTGTAGTTGGCATAATAATACAGTTTTCCTATTATTTTTATCTTTATACACATATATATATATATATATGTCAGCTGTCAATATAGCACATAACACCCTTGAGTGCTTAGCCTTGGAGCAGGTAGGATGGAGATCAACGTGTATTAGTAGACTCAGCAGTTTTCAATCTGCTTGTCTGAATCATCTTCAAGAAGCAAGAGCACGATCTAAAGGGTCAGCCAATCTAACAGTGATCTCATCTCACAATCCTTACTCTTGCTCCATATGTGGCCTCCTTTGTAAATCACTAATAGGTCTTAAGTGCCACTTAAGATTATCACACAAAATTTTATAACTGAATCAATTAAGCTAATATCTCATACATCAAAACCAACGGGAGAGAGTCCATTATTAATATACACGCACACGAGAAAGTAAAAATTACACACACTCTTGTCTGAAGAAAATATTAAATAAATATATATAAATATATTTATAAATATATATTATTTATTTATATTTACATTAGTTATTTATTATATATACAATATGTTTATAAATATAAAATATAAATAAATATATATAAATATTAGATAAAAAAATATAATATATTCTATACAGAATAAAAAAAGATTCTATAAATTTTTTATATATTATAATAATTCTATACAGAACCATCAATCGATTTGATGTGCTATACCACTCAGCTACAGAGAAGCATTTGGTTAGCAAAGATTAAATTCCGAATTGACATGACCTTGTATCTATCTCAGCCTATTTGTTTGAAAGTTTGTTTTGTTTTGTTTTTTTAAATCAAAGTAATAAACAGAGATGCAAACTGACCATCTTTTATAATCTAAAGCCTTCCTCTTGCTTATTTGTTGACTAGTTTCATCATTGAGGAACGAATATTCTGAAGATTCCGCTGTCATAGGAGAAAACACTGAAAAGAGAAGAAAAAGAAACATGAAAATTTTAGGGGGTGGGGGCAAAAAGAATCAAAGATAAAAACAATCAATTCTTATATATCCACAAGTCATTTATTTACTGACCCCCCCCGACCCCCCCCAATCTTTATTCATTAACACAGCAAATAATAAAAAAAATAAATAAATAAATAAAAATCATTTTTTTAATAAAAAAAGAAAAGAAAAAAAAAAACAAGAATTCTAAAGTTGATGATAATTATAAAAATGTTAATTCTTTACTCTGAAAGTTCAAACTTTCAGGTAAGAATCAAAGCGGTTATTAAACAGTTAACAATATGGAAAATGGAAATGACATGCAAAGTTCAAATTCCAGCTGAAACAGTTTATGTTTACTTTGTATTTATACACTGAGGAAAAGTAACTCTTCTTCCCACACCAACATATAAAACAATAGGGCAAACTGGGCAGCAACCAATCTAGAAAAGGACAATTCTGGATACAAACTAAAAATGCTCTTGAAAAAAAAAAAAAAGACATAAATACATATTATCTCCCCCACCCCATCCAGGTATATGTTAAATAACACTGGGATCTCTAGACTTGATTGAAAATGAATCTAGTGCAACTCAAAATTCAAATGGGTAATGCCTTTGGGAAACGCAGGACTCCATGTCTTCTACCCACCCTCTGATATGAGTAAAATAGTAGGGTAGATTTGACTCTAGCCTTGACTGGCAACTAGTCTACAGGACTGACTGAGTTTAAAACTGTTCCAAAAACAACAAGAACTTCACCACTTGAAATGTTGGCACAACAAT
>CAHIKZ030004007.1:2062500-2065000 GCA_903632075.3 Acanthosepion pharaonis
TCGGAAAAAAAAAAGAAACTTACATGAATGTTTTTTTCTTAGAGGGTCCCACTCGGAAGTGTTAATATCCCAAGTGATGTCATAGGATTCCATGCTGCCTTCTGTGTCACATGATCTCGGTTGTTGCTCAAACTCCTCCAATTCCTTCTTCTTCAAGCTGCTTGCTGTTGGCACATTTGGATGTACTGCAAACAAAGTGCATAGAACCATTATTCCCGCTTTTGTGTAAGATCCGAAGACAAGTTTCCATAATAAAGCTGGCCTATTTCGTCCATCAAGTTTCAATAATGTTAGTTCAGTACTAGTCACTTTGCTGATGGCACAATAATCAAATTTCAAATCTAAATTGTTTTTTTTTTCCCATTTAAAATACATGTATTAGAAAATATATTCAGTTTAAATAGAAGAGCCATGAAAAAAACTTAAAAGGACAGTACATTAAGTCTTATACACTTTTCCTGTTTCCCAGGGGGTTTGTTGCTAGACAGAAAGGGAAATTAGGCCTTGTAACATGGATATCTATTTCAATTTCATTCAAACCTAAAAATATATGTAAAAAAACTTTTAATATCTTTAAAAGTAATTCTATTTGTTATCAAATAATATCCAAAAAGCTTAATAAAATTCTCTATCAAAATTTTTAAGGTTTAAAAAAAAAAAAATTTAACAATTTATTTTTATTGTCTCCAACTTCAATTTTATTGCTCAAACCAAGGTAAGGATTGTTCAGACTGAGAATGTAGGTGGTTTGCTACAATGTAAGAGCAAGGTGAGTCCTAGCCATGAAGGTTAGACCTGGTGGAACCAAGGAATGTAGTTCATCTGAGCACTTTACACGGCACTACTGATAGAGCAGTGAGAGACTTGGTACATCTATGTGAGAAAGAGGTTGGATGGTGGGAAAAACTTCTTCTCCAACAAGGATTTGGAGATGCTTTTGAACTCTATCAAGACTGGAAAGTGAGGACTGGGCAGTCTCCCATCCAAATATGACAACAGTGCTCCATTCTTGGCCTGATCTGGGTCTTATAAAGCTAGAGGATAGCATGAGGAGTTAGGTACTTACTGGAACAGTACAGGGAGCCAATCATTTTACCTACATCTTTATTAATGGATTGTATATATATATATATATATATATATATATATATATATATATATATATATATAGAGAGAGAGAGAGAGAGAGAGAGAAGAGAGAGTTCACATATGGCTGGTATTCTCTTGAGGGAACACCCACAATGTGACTGGTGGTAGCTTGGGGTTGGATTAGCAATGTGTGTGTGTACATTAAATGGCACAAACACCCACACTTATACATTACATACAAACATGCAAATTACACACAAACTGTATAAGGGAATTGTTCTAAATGCAGTTCAATTGCCAGCGCCCTGCAATATGCACTCTCTACATCATAGCACAATATACTAGTGCACTGTGCATCATGTATCAGATGATGCCACAATTGCAGGCTTTTTGAATAGAAGTTTTCCCTCTCCTAGTTGCATGTTGGCCATTGGTTCAGATCAGAGGCTCACCTGCCCTTTGCCAAGGCTGGTTTAAATTCAGAGGTTTCCTTCTCCAGGACTAGTTGCCAACCAAGGCAAGAGAGCCCAAACTGTACTAACCATAATTGGTGGTGAGGGGGAGAGATTTATATCTTACCCAAGGGTATTTGGGCAGAAGTGAATATAACCAACTCAGCAAGAATTTGAATTCAGATCTACAATTTCTCATTCAGAGTCATTATCCAACTGCACACCGAAACTTTAAGCACCTGGTTTTACCTAGCAATCACCCATCTAGGTACTGACCAAGCTTGAAGTTGCTTGACTTTAGTGATTGAACAAAAACCAGCTTGTCAACATGATATGACCCTAAGTCATTATTGCCATTGACAGAACTTGTCGCTACATATTGGAGCGCTCATCAACATGTTCTTCTGTGTGAAATAACTCTGATGTTGGATCTGAGGAGTCATCCGCAGCCACTGCATGGTAGGGTAGGATTTACGGGATGGAGAGCTTTGGCTTTTCTTTGGGCTCTTCATGTTTTCTATTTATAAGAAGTCATTATATATATATATATATATATATATATATCATATATATATATATATATATATAAGTTACTGACATTTGTAAAAGCATTCATGTTTCAGAAATAATACCTGATAATGCATTTCGCCTCTACGGCTTCACCAGATGAATGTTTTTCCAAATGTTAATAACTTATAACTGTCGGGATTACATATCCACATTTATTATACATATATATATATATATATATATATATATATATATTGGGGCTCCTCGAGGCAGTGTAATGGTTAGGAAGCTTGGCTCGCTAGAACAATTACAACTGAGTAGTGAGTTCGATCCTCACTGGGTACCCCCTAATTTCGGCCTTGTGCCACATCTACTCTTGGAAAATCACTATATATATATATATATATATATATATATACAACATTTTTATTCAAGCAGGTATAATTTAG
>CAHIKZ030004007.1:2070000-2145000 GCA_903632075.3 Acanthosepion pharaonis
ACATAGTGAACTATTCTTTGTGCCCATCAATGTTTGTGGTGCATCCATTTTAGTCTCTGAAAACAACTGTATGTGAATAAAATCAATGCAATTATCTATTGAAGAAAGGACAACCTCCATTATCTTCCAAAACAAAATAACATCACAATCCATTTACAGTACTTTCAGATTAGTACAGTTAAGGCTTGGGATTTTTGCATACATTAAATGACACACATAATTGTACCAATACTCTGAAAGTGTTTCACACTATATACATGGCAGAGCAGAGCAGATACTTTCCCTGAGTGAAGCTGATTAAGTGATGAATAAGTTGGCAATGTCCAAACAAAATGTCACATTAGTTGATTTATGCTGACCCAAGTGAATGTCTTGAAAATCCAAATAATGTAAGAAATAAAGATATTCCATTTGTTTTCAGTATTCTTTTTTTTTCTTTTTCTTTTTTTTTTCAAGATTTGGTTCACATAAGTGGGTGACCCAATTCACAAGAAGATGATAGGTTCACCAGACACCAAAATAGGAACAACAAATATTTTTACTATCCTAACAATTACAAAAAAAAAAAAAAAAAAAAAAAGTATAAAATAAAGAGAAGAAATAAAAATACAAATATATTTTCTTTTTTTTTGTGGAAGTTAGAAAAATATGATACCTAAGGTTTAAAATGAATTTTTGTAAATGAAAAAAACCTTTATTTCAAGCTAATAGATTAATTTAATATTTATAATAAGCAAAATACTTTGCTGTATTTCAAAAACCAATTTAAATTGAGTAGAAGTTTTTTTTTTTTTTTACTAAAATAGTTGATTAGCACCCATTTTTAGTTATCATTCATTGCAATGCAATTTTTTATTAAAAAATCTTCCAAAAATAAAATATACTTTTCTGAAACTTTATTTGAGGAATATTAACTAATTTAAAGTATAATTAATCTGACTTGCAACAAATATTATTTACATTAAGTTTAAAATATCACTGAAATACATTTAACTCGAAAGTAGCTATGTTTACCTGTTTGATGTGGTGATAATAAATATAATATTGCTCTATGTAGACTTTATCTGTAAAATGTAACTGAAGAAAATGTGAACACCTATTTTTTTTTTTTTTTTAGAACTTTTAAGCACTCAGTAATCATAAAAGTTTAAGAAAACATTATCCATAATCCAATATTTTATTGAGTTTTAGAAATTTTGGATTCAAATTTACTATAGTTATCGCTCTTATTTTCGATAACATCATGTATGGTAGCCCGTGCTTACCAAAAAACAAAAATAAAGGCATGTTTATACATTAATAAAAATATTCAAAATTATTTTTAAAATATTGGTGTTTGATAATTTGTATTAAGCTTTTTCAGATATTAGTAAAAAATAGTTTTCGATTAATAATAATGATTTAAAAGGGGGAAAATAATATAAAATTTTAAAAGATTTAAAACTTAAATTTTTCTAATTAAAATTTTAAAATAATGAAAACAATTCATGTAAAAATACATTATTCTTAATTTTTTTTCTTATTTATAAAAGCAATTAAAAGCTTTTTTAATTAAATAATGTCATAGTTTTATTGCATTTTTATTTTACAACTCAGCAGTAAATGGTGTTAGTTTGACAAAAACAAATTGATGATTTAAATTCTCCATGAAATCCTGCTTTTAACTAATATAAAATCCCTGAAATTTTAATTTCTTGAAATTTCATAAAATTAAGTGGGGGTAACAGATGTAAAAAAAAAAAAAAAAAAAAAAAAAACAATTTTTTACCAAGATTTTCTAAAATAATATTTAAAAAATAATTTCATTCATTTGTAAATATGTCCTGAAAATTTAATTAAAATTTTTAGAAGTACCTATACTAAAATATATTTTTAAAATATTACCTCTGCCCCATAACAGTTGTTAAATTTCCATAAACATTTCATATACTCAATGTAACATTATTATGAGACAAGAAGTAAAATATGTAATTACCAAAGAAAACATTAAAACATTTGAAAATAACATTAAAATACACGTTTTAAAATTTGACATAATTTAAAAAAATTTTCAATTACTTTGTTTTAAAACAAGGTGCAAGTTTTGAAGAATTACACGCATTTAAAAAATCAAATACTTTTTCTAAGTATTCAAAATTAAAAGCAGGTAAAATATACTTTAAAAAATGAAATGTATTGTAAAAAATATTTAAAATATGCTTTTTAAAGATATTAAAATTTTAAAAACAAATATTTCGTTTTGCACATTTGGTTTCTGTCACTGGAGTTTTTTTCTGTGCCAATTTCGTATTTTTATAATGGATTCATTTTCTATGACTTATCAACCCTTTGCAGGCTATTTAAAGCCAAAAAATATTTTTAGAGTGTAAGAATTTTTAAAATTTCTAATTCTATTTTAAAGAAATAATAATGGTTTAGTAATACCAGTCTTTACTAATTAACCCATAGATGTGGGAAGAAGAGATTGTTTATCGAATTCTGATTAGATATGAATCAAACAAGATATTATGTGAATATAAATAGGGGGATCAATTCTATATTACAATTAATATATAAACTGATCACTCACTTTGTGGCTACTGTAGTTTCTATACATTTATATTCCAGAGAATGTAAATAAATCTAAAGATATGCCTGTGTAGCTAATCCGCATTTCATTGATTCATTCATTCATTTTCTATGGATTATCAACCCATTGCAGGTTATTTAAAGCCAGAAAAATATTTTTTTAGATTTCAAGAATCCATGATTTGCAGGATACTGCTGGTGAGCAAAACAAGTACTTGCGAGTGATCCACTGCTCTGGACACCAAGTCGGCCATCAATCACATTGACCAACTATATTATGACACACAATGCCATTCTAACAACCTTCTGACCTTGATGCAGGACCATGATGGTTGGTGTGTTGGACTCATGAATGTCTGAGCTAGCTTGACCAAATAAAATATAAAATAATAATTACAGAAGAGTCAAAGTAAACAAGCAATTTGGGAAATTGTCCAAAAGAGATGTTTCATTTAACAAGAAATCCATCAGAAAGTCTTTGACACTCAATGAAAAATAGCAAAAACAGAAAGATAAGAATTGATTAATCGTCACTATCCAATTCCTAGCAAACTAAGAGCCAACAATAATTGTCTTATCAATAAATTTTCTCCAAAAGTCCATTGGGAAAAATCCAAATGCTAACTCTTTATAATGAAATTGCAATGAAATCAACAAGAAGTCGGTTGATTTTGTTTAGTGACATATCAACACCCCTGTGGGTTATTTAATGCCAAAATCTAAATATGAATGTTCAAACTTTATAATTAATTCAAAGAATGACATTATTTCATGATTTAATTACAATTACTTAACTCCATTTTCTTTAACAAATAATCTTACAAAATCACAATGAAAACTTTCTCCTTACAAGAAATAAGATTAATCTTAGCAAATTGTTTTTGTTGACAATGTATGTCATGTCTTCAATTTTACTATAAAATGTATTTTTGGTAATTCTACCATCTACATATAAAATTCTATGACTTTCCTTAATCCATCTATCACGCCCTCTAAAATAGCCATACATTGATCAATTGAAACCAAATTTTTGGGAGAAGTGCAAACAGGTAAGGGGGTACAAAGTACAGTTGGTTTTACGAGGGTGCGTAGCTTAGTACAATAAATTCTCATTCATTTTTTTTCTGAAAAATTAAAAGTTTTATTATTTAACATACAAAAAACTCCCACTATTTTAAAATCAATTTAATGATTAAAATAAATACTTATTTAATAAAGATGCAATATTGTTTTTTGCATATCTTTTAAGTTTTTATATATACAAGAATCCAGTTTCCAGTTTACCCTGTGTTTGCAAGAACTATAAACAAATCGTAAGGCCAAACGCTTCAAAAAGTTTGAATTTAGCTCCAGAAAGAAAAAGTTACATATGGCCAGTTGTATGTTGCACACTCAAGAGTAAGAAATCCTAAGAATTTATTCTTTACTCTTATAAAGGGAAAAAAGAAATTTTCTTAAAAAATATTGTTTACCATGAAGTCCCATAAAATTAAATTAAAGAAATTATATAACTGCAAAATAAGGTTTCTGACAAAATATTTTTTACAAAAAAAAAAATCAACTTCTTCAAATTTCATCAACTGATACGCAAAATTGAATGAAAATAGTTTGTAAATCTCAACAAAAAATGTTAAGGATAACTTTAACAATACTAAATATTGTGATGATTTCAACACACAACGTGTTGCAAAAAAATTCTAATAAAATGTATTGCAGGTCATTTTGCTTTTAAAATGTATTGCTGGCCATTTTACTTTTAAAAATGTATTGTTGACCATTTTCCTATAAAAAATGGATTACTGGTATTTTTATACTTTTCTAGTGTTTGGATTTTTGTTTGGGGGGGGGGAGTCACTATTTGTCCATAGATACCACTCTGGGTCAAGGTGGACCTGTGAACAGCAGCAATTAAAAGGTGGTTCCACACTCCTCAGAACCTCCCTATCTGAAACCTAGTAGAGAAAAGGGCAATTTCTTGGTATCGATACAAGGATTTATACAAAGTCAAGTATCATTTTGTTGTTAACAATTCTAATGATAATATTTTCATTTCTGAGTTCAAAGCTATTGTTTGTTATCTTTTATGGTGAACACAGTACATATAGGAGTCACCACAGACGAACTCCTCTTAGAACAGACAGTCCTCCGAGGGGGTCAGCACAGGTGACACCCCCAGGAGTCACTTCTTGGACAAACCCTCTTTCCAATTTACATAAATGATCTGCTTAAGAATATACTCAGATCATTTGTAAACATCGTTGTAGCACCCGTATATTGTTGATGATACAACGATATACAGGCGCACATCTAAACCTCTTGATGATCAGAGATTAGCATCTGACCTCTCTTTTGATCAAGCACTAACAATCCAGTGGAGAAAAAAAACTGGCTGGTTATGTTCAGTGCCTTTAAAATGAAACTAGTTGCATTCCATCACCACTGATCAAACCCCAAACTACCACCAGACACAATAAACGACTGTCTGCTCAAGGAGGCAACATGCCTTAAGAGAATATTGGGCCTCAAACTCACACTCGACCTCAAGTGGAATCTTTATATATGAAACATTGCTCAAGATGCAGGTAAAATAATTGGCTCCCTGTACCACTCCAGTAAGCACCTGATTCCTCATGCTATTCCTGGCCTTTATAAGAGCCAGATCTGGCTGAAAATGGAGTATCATTGCCATATTTGTGTGGGAGATGCCCAGTTCTCAGTTTCTAGTCTTTGATAGAGTTCAAAGTATCTCCAAGCCCTTGTTGGAGAAGAATTTTTTTTCCCCACCCTCTAACCTCTCTCTCACAGGCAGGATGTGGTGCATCTATCACTGCTCTATCCCTACTACCATGGAAAGTACTCAGACAAACTATATTCCCTGGTTCCACCAGTTCTAACCTTCATGGCTAGAACCCGCCATGCCACTTACATAGTAGCAAACCACCAACATTCCCACCATATTCCATCAGTAAGAAGTAAGTTCCACTCAAACAGCTTCTTCCTATGAACCACTGCTCTGTTGAACAGACTCCCAAGAGGATGTTTCCCCGATCACTACAATCTTAACTTGTCTAGAATTAACTGCTATCTTCCTTTCCTTATCCATATAAACTACCTCTTAACATAACTCTCTGCCTCAAGTGGCCCCCGAGCCTTATATAGGGTGAACCTTACTGTAAGAAAAAAAAATATTAAAGATTCCTGATGGACATTAAATTTGATTCAGGTCTCCAGTATTTCCTGGTGTTAATAATGGTACCAAACTGAAACAGACCATTTCTCAAGACCAATAATTTTCTGACTAACACTTTTTGTAATTTATTCTAACGGTTACATGCATTCGGAATTTTTTTTTTAAATATTGCTTTTTATTTTTATTTATCAACTTCTGTCCTGGGTATGACAAACTACAAGGTGGTTAGAAAGTCTTTGTCACCCCTACATAAATTTAATTTTCTATTTCAGATGGCTGACATGAAAATGATGGCGTTCATACAGACTTTCCCGATGTGTGACAGCGTCAATGAAAGTGAATAAACTGAATCCAGTACATGTGATTTGTATTTACTGTATTACTTGTTCTTTTATTGTTCTCGTTACTTTTTGGTAGGGGTTGACAAGACTTTTTGGACCACCCTGTACATCTAGCGAAAAGCCAAACACTTTCTGTAATTCATGCAACACCTCTTGTTTGATCCATGATCCCAACAAGTCAAAGATATTAAACAATTCCTCAAAGAATATTTGAATCAAAATCTAGAATTATTCTTTTATAATGAAATAGAAAATTTAGCAGAAATACAGCATAAGGGCACAGATAACCAGGAAAATTAACAAGAGGACAATTTCTAGGGATCAATACAAGGATTTCTATAGGGTCAAGTATCATTTATTTTGGTGTTAACAATTCTAATACTGATATTTTAATTTCTGAGTTTAATGCTGTTACAGTTGAGTTTAACTTTCTGCAATAAAACCTGTAATGAGAATGCCGATCAACCATGTCCTACAGCAAGCCTCTGAGTGGGAGGTTAGAGGTTTTGAGGAGTATGGAACCACCTCTTAATTGCTGTTGTTCCCAGGTTCACCATGACCCAGGGTGGTAGCACCTGTTAGGGTCCCAGCTGTGGGCAAATGGTGAACCCCCAAAACAAAAATCAACAGTAAATTTTTATAATAAAATGACCCACAATACACTTTTTATATTAAAATAAGAATCAAAATACATTTTTATAGTAAAATTACCAACAATATGATCTACAAAATATATCTCTAAAAATCATACTTTTACTCTAGAAGTGTAAAATTATGTACAAAATATCTGTAGTCAAAGCCATAAAATTATGTTCAAAATATTTATATTTTGGCATTAAATAACCCATAGAAATGCTAAACAAAATCAACCAACCAACAATACATATTTAAAGCAAAATGACCAACAATACATTTTATCTGTAGCTGAAGGTATACAGTTGCGTTCAAAAAGTATTTAGCTGAAGCAATAAAATTGTGTTCAAAATATTTAGACTTTGGCATTAAATAACCCATAGTGATGTTGATATCCTGCTAAACAAAATCAATGAACCATTTACAAAACACAAGACAAATTTGTCATGTTGATAAAAACTCATTTTTGGCAGCACTACCACATTGGCTTTGTAAATGCTGGATGCCAAATTATAGTGTAGTCATGAGAGTTCCACATAAAGAGAGTTTTTGGGAAGCCTTAACTTTACATATAAGATGTGTAGGGATATTTTTTTAGGCCCTTTTTGGGGAAAAATACATCATATATACGACCTAAATATGGTGTGTGTGTTTAGCGGAACTTATTTTCCCTTCATAATTCCTCTTATTGTCCTTTCCCCTCACTAAAGTCTTCTAATTCTCTTTCACTCTTCTTACTTTCCAGTCAACTTTGATCTTCAAAAATTTCAATGCAATGTCAATTGTTATCTTCTGTCTTCTTAATTCTCATTCTTTTGTTGTTCTCTCTCTTTAATAATTTTTTTCATTTTCTCATATTCTTTCACACTCCTTGTGTCTTAGTGGCTTTATTGCCTTGCTTGGGATGAAATGATTAAACAAAAAAACTAACCATATCTGTCAAATGTGATAAATTTTTCAATGATGTTCATAAATATACAACTTACAATCGATGGAAAATTAGTCATTTTCTTGAATTGGCAGATTTTTATTTTTAAAGCTATTGCTCACCCAATACAAGGCCCAAGAGACACTCAAAGCAGAAAGTTACTAAATGTTGTTGTTTTATGTAAATAAGAATTGTTGAATATGAAGATATGTAGATCTTTCTTCTTTTAGATGCCTGGTCTCTTCAGGATATAAAATGAAGGATTGATTCTATATTACATTTGATATAGAAACTGATCCCTTACTTTGTATCAGCAACTTGTAGCAGCCACCACATAAGTCACTGTTTTTTGTTTCCTCTCTTTGTTTTTTTTTTACTACATCATAAAGTCAGCTTATGAACCAGTCTTCTTATTTTATGTGCCATGTCCCTTCAGAACAGAGTTGATCATGGTTCTCCACTTCCTCCTATCCCTTGTAGTTCTCAATATGTCTTGTCCTTTTGCTACTTCCCCCAAAACCTCTCCTGTCATCCACTTGCTTAAGCCCACTAGATATGTCACACATTGCTTTCCCTTTTCTCTCTTTCCCTCTACCTGCCCTGTGAGTATCAGACTCTCCAAGCCCTCTTTCTCATTATGCATCCCAGAAATTTCAGCTGCTTCTTCAATGTTAAGTATAAGCTTCCTCCTTGCTTACATCCTCTTCAAAACTTCATCGTTGCTCACATGTTGGGTCCATGATATTCTCATCATCCTTCTGAAGAACCATACCTCCATTGCCTCAAGTCTCTTTTTCATCTATATATATGTTCATCCAATGTTCGCTGTCATAAAGGAGGACAGATATCACATAGTAGTTCAGTACTCTTTTATTTGTTACCAACAAAATCCTCCTGTCTCGTAAATACCCTAACTAGCTTTTGGAATGCATCTTTGGCCATCCCAATACATCTTCGGATCTCAATGTTGCACTTACCATCCTCTCTCAAAACACTTCCCAGATATTTAAATTTCTGCACCTGATTGATTTTAGTGTCCTTGAGAAAACACTTAACCCTAGACTTGAAGAAGTTAAGATTATAATGATTGAGAAAGCATCCCCTTGGGAGTCTGTTCCACAAAACAGTAGTCCTTGGAAAGAAGCTGTCCAAATGGAACCTCTGTCTTACCAATGGAATATGAAAGGAATGTGGATGGTTGACCCAGGTGTACATGGCAAAGGAAGTCTTAGCTGTAAAGGTCTGAACTAGTGAAACTAGAGAATGGTAGCTCATCAAAACATTTGCCATAGAAATAGCGATAGAATAGTCATAGGTTTGCTATGTTACATTTGTGAGAAAGCAGTCGTAGGGTAGAAAATAATTCATCACCTACAAAGATGTGTAAATGCTTTTAAACTGTGTAGAGGCTGGAATGTGAGGATTGTGCAGCTCCAGTCCAGACAGAGCAGCAATACTCCATTTTTGGCTTGATCTGGCTGTAGTATTGATAAGAAACTTGTTTATTCAGGTTCTTATATGCTTAGAACAACCTAAGCTAACTAAATATTCTTTTTAAAGTCTATGAACTGGAGACAATTTCTGTATATCAGAAAACAGAGAAATACCTTCTCTTTTGATGACTTCTTCTCATATTGTCAATATTTCCATGAAAAATTGAAGAATCCCTTGAACAGAACAAATTCTAAGATGGCTAAAATCAATAATCTGAAAGATGCTGGTCAAATTAGCTTCCAAAGATAAAATGTTTCTTTGGAAAAGTGAAGAAATACTCAGGCACTTCTTTGGAAACATACAGACGGGATTTTATTGGCCTTCTGCCCAGTATTCTGTTTTTTTTTTTTTGTTTTTTGAGAAAATCTTTATTCATTGCATCATTATTCCGTTATCAATATATTATCCATCAATTTATGCAACGTTTCAGCTAGAATATAGGGTGCAATGGTAAATTGTTGACATTTTATATTTTTAATTTTGCACATGTACATTTTTTGTTTTTGATTTTATTGACTGCACAGTACAGTCGAGTCAGTTGGGCAATGGCTGTGAGAAAAAGAGCACCATGATGCAATTCACTCCACCAGAAATTTGGAAGGAACATGCTGTACTACTTGACATTCATCCCAGAAACTCCAATGCAAACATTTCAGAGTGTTTTGGCATCAATCTGAGGACAGTGCAGAGGATTTGGAAAGAGTTGGATGAGTCTAATCGTGAATACGGAGAAGTTAGGAGTGATCACTAGTGATGGCATAATTACATCTCCATTTATCTTCCCACATGGCCTGAGACTCAACACGGAGGCCTACATCAAGTGCCTTGAGGAATTAGTGTTGCCCTGGGCTAAAAAGGGTGGCTGATGGAAGACCCTATGTCTGGTAACAGGACTCTGCACTATATCACACAAGCAGGAGAACCCAGCTATGGCTGTCAGACAATTTCTGCAACCACATCAGCTACCTAGCTCCCCAAACTGCAACCTCCTTGATTATTATGTGTGGGGCGCAGTTCAGTGAGAAACAAACAAAACTCCTTTTAGCACCAAAGATGAACTGAAGGTAAAGGATTATGGCAGCATTCACCAACTTAAATAAGGAGGTCATCCAGAAGAGATGCAGGAGATTCCATTGTCGTCTGGAGGTTGTGGTTGAAGCCAATGGTGATTTTATTGAATAAATATACTCTTTAGTATTTGAAGATATTTTTGTGTAATTTTACTATGTCAGTGTTGCGTAATGTAGATGATAATTTATCCATCACACCCTGTATATAGCTTACTTCATGTATGTGAACTCCAAATTTATTTGTGAAAAACCCGATTTTCTTACATCAGTCAGTCAGCTAATTGCTGTACATGATACACACTTTGGCAATCAGGTCTCTCTTGATTCATTACTGACTAGGCAACATATTTTCCTGCAGTAGGTTGCCATTTCTTTCTACAGTAGACTGGTTGCTAACTAAAGTTATAGGACCCAGTCGGTCCTGCTATTTAACCCATAGCTAGCAGGGGGAGAAGAAATGGATTCATAGCTTTGTCAAGGGTATTTATGCATAAATGAAAGTAATGAACTTGACTGGAATTTCAACTCAACTCTTTGATTTCTTATTCTGAGAACACACATTTTTTCAACGATACTAATAGGCCTACCCTAGTCAAATATTGCAGTATGCAATTCATTTTATATATCATAAGTCATTTCATAGTAATAAAATAATATCCTAAGATATAAGTTGTTTATTAAAATATTCCTTTATTTACTATAAAAAAGGTTGTTTTTTTTTTTCAGACAAGTATTTGCTTTTCACATCCTAAAAAGAATTTTAATTGCAACTATTCAACACCTGAACAATCAGGTGAAAAAAATCCTTTCCAAGGTAAAGATGAGGATATTGAATTTGACTGTTTTTTTTGCTTTCAATTATAATGCAGTTGACAAAGAGAGCGAATTTAATGATTACGTGATACTGACTAAACTTGGCTTAGTCGCCTGGCAGAAGGCCAATTTAATGAGTTCTTGATAATCTCAACTTCAGAACAGTAAAGAGCTCAATTAGATATGCCGCACCACCTTTTCAGTTAGGAATGTTTTCTATGGTTTATCAACCCATTGCAGGCTATTTAAAGCCAGAAAATATTTTAGATTTTTTTTAGAAAAGCTTTTAATTCCTTTTATGAATAAGATATATTAAGAACACTAATGTCTTAAAAAAAAGTTTTGATGAATAATGAAGTTTTGTTTTCATTTTTTTCATTTTCAATTAGAATAGCTTATTAAGTTTTAAATATTTTTTAATTTTTTAAAATTCTCTATTAATTTAACTCTTTTAGATGATATTAAGTGAAAACTATAATTACTAATCATAAATTGAAAAGCTTAGTACAAATTTTCAAGCACCGATATTTGAAAAAAGATTTTGAATTTTTTTTTAATGTGTATAAATGTCCCAATTTTCTATATACAGTCAACGATACACAACATTATCAGAAAATAAGAGAGGTAACTATAAGAAATTTACAGCCAAAAATATTTAAAATTCAATAAAAAAAAAAATGGAGAATATTTTCTTAAATTTTTAAGATTATTGAGTACTTAAAAATTAAATAAAAGAGGTGCTCATGTTAATTCATTACTTTTTTAACACCTAAAGCCCCTATAGAACAACACTAGATAAATATCAATCTATCATTAAACTATCAAATCCATAAACGCCTTAAATAAACAGCTACTGTCCGGTTAAAAAATGCATTTCTGTGATATTAAAATATCACAGAAATGCATTAAGTAAATAAATATGTTTATATAGACCTTTGTCCTTGTTTTGGTGTGAGGAACCTGCCCCCATTCCAAAGTTTGTTAAAGTATTTTTAATACACCCTATATATATATATCTCCAAACAACCCTCTGCAGGCTTGTCCTTCTCCAAGACCAGTTGCCATCAAAAGCTATAGAACCCAGTCTGTCCTGCTATTTACCCATAGCTGGAGGGAGAAGAGGATTCACACCTTTCCCAAGGGTATTAGCACGTAAGTGAATGTAATGGATTCGACTGGAATTTGAACTTGGCTCTCCGATTCATCAAGCCAAGCTGCTATCCATTACTCTACTGTGCCTCCTTAACAAAATATGTGTGTGTGTGAGTGTGTGTATTTCTGCATATAAGATGACCTTTAAGTCCCCCAATTGGAAATCGGGATTTACCTTAAACTACAATTCTAAAAAAGAAACCTTAAATTCTGAATGATGATTGTCGGTAAGGCTAACCTTGGCCTCAGTGCAATAACCAATAACATACATGAAAAGATTCACATTATCAAATAAGTTGATAATAAAACCATTTCTACCTTATATGTTACTGGTATAACTTCATAATAAATTGCCTATTTGAAGAATAATTCCATATCAATGAAATAAACTTGTATCCATGCAAGCTCAGCTGAGGAAATATAAACATTGAATTATGATTGCATACACAGCAATGGAATGTACTATTATCGTACTGTTATTAGCAGTATTTTGTGATTGGTGATGAAGTATACATTAGTACAGCAGGTTGTTTGTAACTGCTAATATATAGGAAAAGATGAGGAAGAAGAAGAATCAGTATTCGCAAGAGATCAAACAAAACAAAATGGTTTCCTTTTTAGGAGACGTATGCAGGAAAAACATGATATAGAATCGGTTTTATTATTTCGTTTATTTTGAATATCTAAGGACACAGTAAGTAATAACATTTCCAATAACATGCTTAATCAATACGCAGTCATCTTATACTACAGGTATAGGATAAATTCATGAAAATTTGCTATATTTTTTTACCTTGTCTTATCTAAAGGTCGCTTTATATGCAGAAATGTAGGGTATCTAATTGTAATTTAAATTAATTTTTAAAATGAAAAAGCTTTATTGAAGCTTTCATTTTAGCTTTAATTGAAAGCTAAAGGATTAAATTAACTATTTCCAGTAAGCAAAATATACTGATGTATTTAAAACAGAAATTATAATGATTGGAATTGATTTTCTTTTTTTTTTTCAGTAACATCATCAAAGTCATCCATTTTGGAGACTTTTGTAAACATTAGTTTTAGCTCTGTTATAGCAAAATACTCAAATGAGTATTTTAAAACATTATTAACCAAAAAAAAAAAAATATAAATTAAGTTACCTCCTTTACATGCATATTATCCTTAACAGTTGATTTTTAAAATGACTATAAGCGCATTCTTAATTATAACAGCACATGTTTCATATGCATTTACAGAAAGAAAAAAAACTATCAATTACATGAATTTTTTTTGTCTTAGCAATTCACCCTTAAAGATAATCTTTGATGAGATTGAAAGGACTTTTGGAAAATAGAAGAAATGAAAATAACTACGGCTTTTTCCTTAATGTGTTTAATGACAACATTAAGAAATTGATCTATGAATTCGAGAGGATTAAAATGTAACAGAATGAAGAATAAAATTCCAATGTTCAAAACATTAATTTAAAACAGGGCTCAATACAAAAATAGAGCAATAAATATTTATTATACACTGTTACATTAAAACATGTAAGTGTCCACTACAAAATTTACATTTTGTTTCGATATTCAATAAAACATCTCATCAGGTAGTTAACGATGATGGGACATTATTTATTCAACATCGAAACAAAATGTACAATTTTGAAGTAGTAACTTACATGTTCTAATGTAAAAGTGTATTTTATATATATATATAAAATGATAATATTAGTGATCAGTATAGATATTTCTAGAAGTATATAAATCATAAATCTAGGGAGAGCTCTATGTTAGAAACAGAGCAATAATTGTTGTTATAAAAGGCACAAACACTTTTATAACAAGAAGGGGCTCTCTCAATGTGATTCTGGCCTGAATGTTTGGGAATTTACTCATGAAATAAATTATAAACATCTAATAGATTTGTAAGGATTCCTTATTCATTATATATATATATATATATATATATATATATATATATATATAAAAAATTTGGGGCAGATCAAATTTGGCTTTTGTCAAAAATCTAAATGCAATATCCATTGTCATCTGCCTCCTTAATCCCTGTTCTTTTATTGGCCTCTCTCCTTAATGCTTTTTTTCCTCAGATTCTTTCACACTTAGTAACCCCTTGTATCTTAATGACTTTATCATCTCATCTGGGGTGAAATGATTTAAAACAAAAACAAACATACACCCTAAAAACCTTATCCATAACACTAGACAATGTATAGAATTCATTAATTTTATTCATTCCTTGGTAAGAGAAACGCATCCTACAGTGCAACAAATGCAGTTGACACAGAAAAACATATGCATTACACATGACATACAGTTAGAACAGAGATTATTGAAAGAATATCAGATGTGTGTGTGTGTGTGTGTATAAAGTGGGAGCAGTTGAGATAGATAATATCTAAGTATATCTGGATAATATTACTATATGCAGTTAAAAGTGATTCATTTCAACAAGCTGGCGGAAAAAGACTCACTTCTCAGCTAACAAATGTTGAGGTGTCTTTTGGGGACTCCCATCACAAATATTCTCCATTTTGTATCTGCCATTAAGCCTATTAAACAAGATTATGTCTTAATTCTGTCTTTATCCCTTCTCTGTGCGCAGAGTGTGGAGGCGGGTAGGTTAAGACCCTTAAAAATCTTCCAGTTTACCACAAACAGGATCATCTTTATCGGAGTTATTCACTCAGGCCTTTTTCCTTGCCGCAATTCATCACTGTCATTATTTTTTTTTTTAAAGATTTTTAAAATATTTTACAACTGTGTACCCTTACTGAAGCCAATACTTTGAATATTATATTTCTTGAGTAACACGTTACTCCAAATTCATACCCAACCGCAATCTGCTTCCCAAGATCACCGTCTCACACCTAGCCTTCATCTTTTACACACTTATATTTTCACAGAGATGAGACTGCTGAAATGTTATCCAATATTAATCCAGTGAATGCTGGACAATCTCCTTACAGATGAAAAGATTTCAGGCAGCAGAAATGTGGTTCTGCAGAAGGATGCTGAGAATTCCATAGATAGAGCATGTGAGTAACAAGGAAGTTTTAAGAAAAATAGAAACAAAAAGGACAATTGCACATAAAATGATAAAGAGACTGTTGAAATTTCTGGAATACATAGTGAGAAATGAAGGCCTGGAAAATTTGACACTCACAGGACATATTGAGGGAAACAGCGAATAACCTACCTAATGAACTTGTGTAAATGAATGGCAGAACATGGACTGGTAGTGATAGTAAGAAGGCAAACACTGCTAAGAGCTACAAAGGATAGGACGTTGTGGAGAGACATGTCCTGAAGGGTCAGAGGGAAACAGCGAGTAACCTATCTAATGAGTTTGTGTAAATGTTTGGCAGAACAGGTAGGAGGAGGGGTAGTAAATAAACATTGTTAAGAGCTACAATTGATAGGAAGTTGTGGAGAACCATGATCGTTCAAATCTTGAATCATATCTACTATATGACAAGTGAAACTTAAAGCAACAGGGATATAGCTCTGAGAATATCACGAACAGAACATGTAAGTAATGAGAAAGTTTAAAAGAAAATAAAAACTACAAGGAAACTTTAGACTTATTTCTGGGACACATAATGAGAAAAGAAGGCCTAAAAAATTTGAAACACACAGGACATATTGGAGGCAAGAAAGACAGAGAAAAGCCAATAACCTACCTAACAAGCTTGTGGATTGGCAGAATAGGTAGGGGGGATGACAGTAAAAAGACAAATATTAAAAGCTACAAATGATAGAAAGTTGTGGAGAGCCATGACCGTTTAGATCCCGAATCAAATCTCCTGCATGAGAAGTGAATATTAGGTAATCATCTCCCAGATGAAGATGAAACTTAAAACAACAGGGATATGGTTCTGTGAATATCACGGGCAGAAGATGTAGGTAATGGGAAATTTAACATTTGGCACACTGCATTATTTATAAATATTACTGCCTGTATATAGAATCACATCAAAATATAATGTTTTATATATTAGTTCTATATATTTGAAATTGCAGTAGACTGCCTCTCAATTTCAGTCAAGATTGTTTTAGGTGTTGCCATAGAAGGATATGGCTACATAAACAAGAAATTTAAATTTAACATTGGCAGGACTAACATTTTAATCAGCGAAAATAATCACATACAGAGTGCTAAAGGTTAAAAACAATAGGAGCTGTAAGGAATTTTTAGACTTATTTTTAGGGAAAATCATGAGAAAAGGTCTAGAGAAATTAACATCCACAGGACACAATGTAAGAAAGAAAAGTAGTGGAGAGAAAAGCAAAAGCCACCTTCTGAAAACTAAAAACGTATTAAGAGACAGAAAAAAAATTTAATTCGAAACAAAGGATGCTCAACTGTTATGCAATATCAATTTATTCATAGATGAAGAGGAGACTTAAGGCAACAAAAATGTAGTTCTACAGAAGGATGTTGAGAATATCATGAACAGGGCATGTGAGTAATAAGGAAGTCTTATGGAAAATGGAAACAAAAAGGACATTCATACTTAAAATCATAAACAGAAAGCATAAGAAATACAGACGATTCTTTTTTTTTCTCAATAGTACCCTAGACTAGGGGTTGGCAACCTTTTGCTATGTGCCAACTTAGGGTTTTAAAATCAGTTTGACAACAGCATACATATTTTTATACAAGTCAAGATCTATAAACCTGTTCTACAATATATTTTATATAGAAATATATAATATATATATACTTTAGTATATATTAAGATTGAAACAGCTAAATATCTTCTTTGCATTGTAGTAGTTATTGATTCAGACTTCGTGATATCATTTGTGGCTGCATGCCTTTGGAAATTGCTTGGTGTGCCATGTGTGGCATGCGTGCTCTAGGCATTATGAATTTTATTGCAGTACTAAATTGGCAGATAGGTCTCATCATTTTACAGCTGAAATGGTTAGATGTCACCGTAAGTTCCATGCTAACAGTTTCTTCTAGTGCACTTCTTGCTTGTGGAACTCTCTTCCAACTCCATACTTTCCAACCAACTCTGATCTTCAAAAATTTAAATGCAATGTCGTTATATTCTGTCTTCTTAATTCTTCAGTATCTGTTTATATTTCTGGGACGAGGTATTATGAACACTATTTACATTGCTCGGACTATCATCCTCATCTTTGTTGCTATATTTATCACAACGTTTTGGCCGTTGTACACTCCGACCTTCTTTAGGTGGTTGGAATGTCGAACTGAACCCTTTATTTCACTCTCTGTTAATCTGAGTTAAGACTGTTGAATTGTCTCTTCTTGTCTATAGATAAAAGGAAGTCTGTTTGGAGTGATCTCCTCTTTGTTGTTGTTGTAGTTTCCTTTGACAAGATGGCAGTTTAGCTGAGACTGGGTGTCTGTGGAAGGAGTAAATCATCAATGGTAGCAGAGCGTAGTTTCTTTTTTTTTTGTGATAAGAAGCTGTCTTGCTGAAACACATTTAAAAGAAGAATGGCTTCCTTCACAAAACACCCACCTGTTTTGGTAAATAAAGAGGCATATGCTGAATGGGAGCAAGATATAGGCATATGGTCTATACTCACAGACTTACCTAAGGAGAAACAAGGCCCTGCTGTGTTTTTGTCATTACCACAAAATATGAGAGAATGTGTCCGACACTTGGCAATAACGGATATCGGTGGAGCAAATGGATTAAATATAATTATTGACACATTGGACAAAATTTACTTGCTGGACGAAAATTCGATGACATACATGTCATTTAAGGAATTTTATTCCTACAAAAGGGCAACCGGAGTTAATGTAAATGAATTTTTGGTACGATATGAATTTCTGTATCAAAAATTACAGAAATTTGGAATTACTCTACCAGAAGGAGTCCAGGCCTTTTTTGTTCTGAATGCAGCAAATGTATCGGAGGAAAATGAAAAATTAGCAAGAACCACATGTTCCAGCTTAACATATGCAACAATGAAAGATACACTGAAGAAAGTATTTTCTGATATTTTATCAACAGAATGTAAAACTATCCCTGCTATCAAAGAAGAAGTTGAAACAGTAAATTTCAATAGATACAGAAGTATTAAGGAACGAAGGCATGACAGGATATATAAAGTAAATCCTAAGGACAGACAAGGTAAGATAATGCGTTGTTTTAAATGTAATTCAACTAAGCATTTTGCCCGAGATTGTATGAGTTTCAATTCTAGAAATAATATCAACGCTGTGGTGGATTCAGACCAGGTGAACTTTACTTTGTTTAATGTTGATTCATGTTATCGAACATTGATAAATGACTCTTATTCCAATGTAAAAATGTTCAA
Organism: Acanthosepion pharaonis; assembly: GCA_903632075.3. Lineage (NCBI taxonomy): Eukaryota > Metazoa > Mollusca > Cephalopoda > Sepiida > Sepiidae > Acanthosepion > Acanthosepion pharaonis. The sequence continues at coordinate 2,088,495 of CAHIKZ030004007.1, forward strand.
TCTTGTGAAAGAGACATTGGGTATGGCAGTGTTGGACTCTGCTTGCTCACGAACTGTTGCTGGAGAAATTTGGTTTAATGTATTCTTTGATACATTAAATGACCGAGATAAGCGGTTGGTGGAAACTGTTAGATCTAACAGAATATTTTGTTTTGGAGATGGAGTGGAGGTAAGAGCTATTAAAACAGTTAAGTTTCCTAGGGGGTATAAGAGGTATCAGAGGTTATATTGAGGCTGACATCGTCAAAAATGATATACCCCTGTTATTAAGTCATAAATCAATGAAAACTGCAGGAATACTACTAAATTTTAAAAACAGCAGCTGTCACATTTTTGGCAGACATATTAAATTGCAAACAACAACTTCTGGACATTATAGTCTGCCACTAACTAATATGCTTTTGGAGGTTAAAAATGCACCAAGCATAGTCTTACATTGTGAGACTTTAAAAGGATGTTCTTGAGTGGAAAAAAGGAAGAAGGCTGAGAAATTACATAGACAGTTTGCTCATGCATCTAAAGAAAAATTAATAGCTTTGGTTAAAGGTAGTAAGGCATTTCATGACAAGGAATTTCTGAATCAGATAAAAGATGTTTGTGATTCTTGTTCAGTTTGCCAAAGGTTTAGAAGACCCCCTCCTCGATCAGTTGTAGGATTGGCTCTTGGTAACAGGTTTAATGACACTGTATGTTTGGATTTAAAGGAATATCAACATAACCAATGCTGGATTCTACACCTAATTGATACATCCACTAGATACTCTGCTGCCAGATTAATTAAGACCAAGAAAAGCGAAGAAATTATTCGCAACATATTTTTAATGTGGATATCTTATTTTGGAGCTCCCAAACGGTTTTTTAAGTGATAATGGAGGAGAGTTTAATAATGAGGGCTACCGACAGATGAACGAAAAATTAAATATTGAAACATGCACGACAACTGCAGAAAGTCCATTTAGCAATGGTACTGTGGAACGTCATAATCTAATAATTGCTGAAGCAATGGAAAAAACATTAGATGATGAAAAATGTGAGCCAGAACTAGCTTTGGCTTGGGCTGTTAGTGCCAAAAATGCACTTCAAAATCGATCTGGATATAGTCCAAATGAGCTTGAATTTGGGTCAAATATTAACACCCCATCAGTTTTGAATGATCGGTTACCTGAATTGGAAACTGCAACAACCAGTGATATGGTTAGAATAAATCTAAATGCCCTACATGCAGCAAGGAAAAGCTTCATGGAAGCCGAATCAAGTGAAAGAATTCAGAGAGCCTTGAGATATAATGTAAGGACTTATGCGGATGAAGGATTTGTGACAGGTGACCATGTCTACTATAGAAGACAAAACTACAACGGATGGCATGGTCCTGCTAAAGTTCTGGGGAAAGAAGGTCAATGTGTATTGATCAGACATGGAGGAGCATTTTTCAGGATGCATCCATGTCGCTTGATGAAGGTAGACAAGGAATTGCGAAGTCCAAGGAATGAAGAAAATACAAATTCTTCAAATGAGATGAATGAAGTGTTGGAGGAGAAAGATGAAGGACAATATTAATAACAATTCTAATAGCAATAGAAAGGAAGTGAAAGATAACAGTATAAAACCAAGTAGAAATGAAATTGTAGAATATAAATTGAGAGGGAGTGATGAGTGGAAGAAAGGAATGGTTATGAGCATACAACCAAAGTCAACAGGAAAATATAGCCATTGGCTAAATATAAAACCAGAAGCAGAGAATGAAGATCCTCTTTGTGTCAATTGGGATCATGTTGATCAATGGAGAAAACTTTCTCATGTAACAGAGGGAATACGTAATCAGGAACATGCAGTTTTGCTTACTTCTGAACAAGAACAAGATGTGATTGATGCAAAGAAAAAGGAATTGGAAAATATGAAAGTTCATGAAGTATATGAATGTGTGCCTGACATGAGGCAAAAATGTATATCAACAAGATGGGTGATAACAGAAAAATTTATGAATGACAAAAAGATAATGAAGGCTCGTCTTGTTGCACATGGTTATGAAGAAGATTCTCATAACTTAAAAACAGATTCCCCAACATGCAGCCGTGAGGCCATGCGTCTCGTATTGTTAACGGCCTCGGTTATGATGTGACAGGTGGAGACTCTTGATTTTACCTCAGCATTTCTGTAAGGTAATATGTTGGAAAGAGAAGTATTCCTTAGACCACCATCTGATGTGTGTCCAGAATCACAGGTATGGAAGCTGAAAAGATGCATTTATGGTTTAAATGATGCACCTCATTCATGGTACAAGTGAATTAATCATGAGTTAACTCATTTGAAGGGAATGGTGAGTTCATACGACAATGCACTGTTTCTTTGGCACAATGCCACTGGTGACTTGGTAGGAATTCTGGCAATACATGTAGATGATTTCATATTCATGTGGAAATGATCTATTTCAAAAAAATGTGATCGGAGAATTGAAAAAGATATTTAAAATTGGAAAGCATGAAAGTGGAACATTTAAATTTTTGGGATTGAATGTTAAGCAAACAAAAAATGGGATTATAATAGATCAAAATCTGTATGCTTCAGCTATATCCCCAATAGACGTAAAGAAAGGAAGATCATTAAGGAAAAATGATGAATTGAGTCAAGATAAGAAGACGGAGCTAAAGAGATTGACAGGCCAAATGATGTGGTATCCACCCAGACTTGACCAGATGTATCATTTGATGTGTGTAGAATGAGTAATATTGGAAAATCTCCAAAGGTGAAGTTGCTCTTCGAGGCAAACAAGTCACTAATAAAGTTAAAATCAAGGACAGGTTCCATATCTTTTCCCCAGCTTGGGAAACCTTCGGATCTGAATATTGTTTGTTATTCAGATGCCACCTATGCTAGCTTGGAGGATGGATCTTCACAAGGTGGTTTTATCATCTTTGTTTGTGGCAAGATGAACAGAATGGCTCCTATATGCTGGTCATCAAACAAAAAGTCCATTAGCCTCTGAAACTCTTGCACTTGGTGAAGCAGCTGATGCTGGTATATTGATAGCCGCCATGCTTCAGGAGATATTCAGACTACCTAGATTGCCTGAAGTTCTTTGTAAAACAGACAATGCATCTCTGGTAGAGACTTTAAATTCATCAAATCTTGTGAGTGACTGGTGTCTGAGAGTTGATGTGGCCAGATTGAAAGAAATGATGGTGAAGAAGGAAATTCAAACTGAATGGATCAGGGGCTGAGAACAGGTTGCAGATTGTCTGACGAAGATGGGAGCCTCTTCTGAAATTCTGAGAGACTTGTTGCAATGAAGATTTGTATTGCTTTTGTTGTTTTTGTTTTTTCGGAACTCTAGTTTTCACAAGAAGACACCAGCAATGTTAATCTGAGTTAAGACTGTTGAGTTGTCTCCTCTTGTCTATAGATAAAAGGAAGTCTGTTTGGAGCGATCTCCTCTTTGTTTGTTGTTGTTGTAGTTTCCTTTGACAAGATGGTGATTTAGCTGAGACTGGGTGTCTGTGGAAAGATTAAATCATCAGGTTAGACTGTTCTAGTTCCATGTGCCATGTCTAATGGATGTCAGTTATCTCTATTCTTTGACTCTATACTTCTAACATCAGCATCTGAAATTTTATTTACTAATTATTTTTTTTCTATTCTCAGTAGCTTCTTCTCTCGCACTTCCAGAGAGTTGAAGTCCTTTCCCCTTACTTGCTTCCTTGATAGTTATAATCTTCAAATATTCAAATGTAATGTCAATCGCCATCTTCTGATACCTTGATCCTGGTCCCCGTCCTTCTCTTTATACTTTATTCAAATACCCCTCTTTACTCTTGCTCTCATTCTCTGTAAACCCTTGCATGCTAGTGGCACTCCCACCTTGCATATCACCCAGTCCACACTCCTCCCTAATAATTTGACCAGAAGAGTAAAAGGTTTATCCCTTGTTCCCTGTTTAGGATCAGGTTTCCGGTTCCTTCTAACATCTTTGCATTCTCTTTCACTTCCAGTAACCTCTTGTGTCTTAGTAGCTTTATTGTCTTGCTTGGGGTGAAATGATTAAAAAACATACATGAATAAATAAATAATGCCATGAATAAATGATTTTATTAATAATGCTGGAAACTTCCGCATCAAGCTAGTATGATGGAATGTGCATATAACCTGTTAAGATAGAAGTCTTGGTCCAAATGCAAAATAAATAACAATAAAGAACAAACAGAATTAATAATATTTGCAATAGAAAGAAAGAGGAGCAAAAATTAAATGGTATCACACCAGCAGGCAAACAATTTAAGTAAAGTAAATTTGTAGGTAAGAAAGCAAAAAGGTTTACAAACCCTGAATTAGCGTCTATGCAGAAAAACTAGGTTAGACAAGTGAACCCAATGATCTTCCATATAGACAAAGTAGATCTGGACTAAGGTTATTTACCATGCCTCCCCACAAAGCAGGATGTGGCACAAGGTGGTTCTTTATATGGGGCGAATCCGAAGCCCATAGGTTTGGGCAAAAATTCCCCATAGACCCCACATATACAAGGTATGGTTTGTCTACCTCCCCAAATGTAACTTACTTGGAGATTTAAGTTTCTAATTGTATATGCAAGTTTGGAATTTTTGTTTATTTGAATTTTTTTTATGTTATGCTAGGCCTGATGAGATTCTATGATAAAGAATTATAGCTCTACTACTGTACTGAGTCTTATTTTAAATTAATGTTGTGAACATTTGAATTGATATTCAAATCATTCTCTTTACATTTGTATAAAATGCCACTTGCACTCTTCATTTTCCATGTTTCCACTTCACCAGTATTTAAAAGCAAACCAGAGCATCATTCCTCATTCCTCTTTATTCTTCCAACTGTTCTTCTATAACAATGCAACTCCTTTCCACCCTTTCACCCAATAAATTCCCCCTCCTTCTATCTTCTGTCTCTTTCATTTTCTACTTTGACCATGACCTGTTAGCAGGAAAAGGAGGTTAAGTTTCAATCAGTCATTTTTCCCCACCACTTCTTTCTGCTTCCTCCACACCAGATTTTGACAAAACGATGCTGAAAAAGTTTCCTATCAACCTCACTTTAATCAACGAGAAAGGCATTGGCTGTCTTGAGAAGAAAAAAGGAAGAATTTTCCTATGATGGAATTAAAAGATTTCATTTTAAAGTTTCACAAAGGTGACCAAATGAAACATTCCCCTGATAAAATACGGAAAGCTTATCATTCAAAACATGGTGAAAGGTACAAAGACAGGGATATAAAACAAATCACATCTACTCACAGGCTGGTGAGGCCACATTCTGTAGTTGTAGCCGCAGAGAAGAAGAAAGAGTTGATGGGTAATCCTGCCCTCCACCAGATACATGAGACAATAATTCTTCCACTTGAACAATCAAATTACTGAGCACCTCAGCCTGAACTCCAGCTTCAGAATCAAACAATTGACCATTTGTCTCCGAGGCCTTATCAGTCTGGGTGGCAGCATCCACCCAGGATGTGTTAAGGAGTTCCAAATTGCGGATTTCAATCTGTTTTGTTTTTAGCAATTTTTTCTCACGGATTGCCCGCAAAGTCTCAGCTAGAAGCTCATGCGAACTGCTGCTCGTCTCCTCTTCATCTTCGTCGTCTCCATCTTCGTCGTCCTCATCATCACCATCCTCATCAAGATGGAGTGGTATGTAGCTGGCAAGCCGCATCTCATCGGCTTCCTCAGCATCATAGAATATGTCCCCACACGAGTCATTATCGTCGTCAATGACGCACTCCGTACCATTGTGGACAACAGGCAGACACTCATCCTGGATGACATTAACTTCACTATCAGTGCCATTTAAGGGGGGAACATCTGCAGGATAGCCATGAGGGAATCCATTCTTTAGGCTGTCTGTTGTACTCTCTTCAGATACCTCTTCCGATGATTGCCGTTTGTCAACTGTATTTCCCATTCCAGACTGCAAAAGAAGTTAAAGAGACATTAAAAAGATGAATTGCAATTACCTTATATACTTGCAGATAGGTCGCACTTTTTTTTTACCAAAAATTTCAAAATATTAGGGGTGTGACCTATCCACTTGACATAAATGTAAAAATAACACTACCTTGCCATCATGATTTCTGAGAAATCAGAAATGATATCGATAAAACACTAAAGCTGTGGTTTTTCTCCGTATAGAAATAATTTATCTATCATACTGACTCACTGCTTTAAACTTACCTCATGCAGCTAGATTCACATATTCAACACAATAAATAAATAAAATTATGAAATATTCATTGATCCATCAGTCACCATTTGATCGGGGATCCTCGCACTAGCCTGAAACCCTGATCATACATAAGTTAAGGAACCACGTGTAGATGTTTATTGACAAAGAAAAAAATAGTCCCACGATTCATTCTGCAAAATATATATATTTTATCAAAAATACATTGGAAAATATGACTTTAAAGAAAAGAAATATATTCTTTATGAGATAATTTTCTTTAATGGTTGTTTCATATAACATTAAAAGGAGTTCTTAAGTGTTTATTTACAAAAAAACAAAATGCATGAATCTAGTACCCAAAACGTTTGCACTATTTTGTATTTTAACTGCATAAGTGTATTAATAATTCTAAGTTGTGAAATAAAAAGGTAGATATCTGATAATTCTTACGTTTAAAAAGGGCTGTGTAACTCCCCAGATTATAGTGCGACCTATCTGCGAGTCAACAGTAAATCATCAATTATTAAGCCATAAAGTAGGGGTGCAATCTATCCGGTGGGGTGACCTATCCGCAAGTATATACAGTAATTAAAATTAAAAATGAGAAAGTTGATTAACTATTCCTGTTTGTTGATAATAGTGTGGTTTAATTTACTTTTTTTAAATCATTTCTCCCCAAGCAAGGCAATAAAGTCACTAAGGTGCAAGGTGTGAAAGAATAGAAGAAAAGGAAAAAACACTATTAAAGAGAGAGAAGAATAAAAGAGTGGGAATTAAGAATACAGAAGATAAGGATTGACATTGCATTTCAATTTCAAGAGCAAAGTTGACTGGAAAGCAAGAAGCCAGACCAGATTGATTAATTGATTTTTTTTTTATGGCTTATCAACCCTTTGGAGGTTATTTAAAGCCCAAAAATATTTTTAGGTTGTAAAAATCTTTCTGGTGCTAACAACCACCTCTTTCAATGGCCACGTTTCACCTACAAATGAGGACATGCAACCCAGCTTCATAAAATTCAGCTTGTTGCTGATATAGCCAATTCCTTACAGCAGTTTTTACTTCTTCACCGCCATAATGTTTGCCCCCCTCTTTCACCAGACCAAAGAGAATTGAAGCAATTTGTTTGCTAAGTCGGTAGGTGATAAAGAAGTGGAAAACTATTGCAATGGATTGGCTACATCAGCAGCCAGCAGAGATTTACAAAGCTAGAATACATGCCCACATTTGTAAGTGGAACACTGCCATTGAAAGGGATGTGAACCTATGATGTATAGCTGCATTTTGATGTACAATGTGTTCAAGTTCCTTATCTCTTATATAGTAAAACAAATTGCATTACTTTTTAACTCACCCACGTATACATTTTAGAAATTGCTTAGTTTTTGTTTTGGATATGAAATCGAGTGGACATGAGTTTTCTAGAAAATCTGAATGGGGGTGGGTGCATTCTTTAAAAATAGGTATCTCCACTAATTTACGATACCTAAAGTTTAAAATTTCCTGAAGGTTTCATTTTAGCTTTAATTGAAAGTTAAAGGATTAAATTTACTATTTCCAGTATTCAAAATAATGTATTTCAAACAGAAATTATATTGATTGAAATTGATTATTTTTTTTTCATTGCAATGTAATTCTCTTTATTAAAAAAAATCTTCCAAAAATAAAATATACTTTTCTGAAACTTTGAGGAATATTAGCTGATTTAAAGTATAATTACTTTGACTTGAAACAAATTTTATTTGCTTTAAGTTTAAAATAACACAGAAATGTGTTTTTTAAAACAAACAGTAGCTGTACTTTTAACCGACAGTAGCAATGTTTACATATTTGATGCATGCTGACAAATGACATAAAGGTGAGCACAGCTTCATTGTTGTTCTACGGAGACTTTATCTGTTAAAACACAATTTAAGAAAATGACAAGAGTACCTTTATTTTATATAATTTTTAAGTACCCAGTCATCTTAAAAATGTTGGAAAATATTCTCCATAATCTAATTTTAGGAATGTTGACTTTAGATCTACTATAGTTACCAATCTTATTTTCTGATAATGTTGTGTATGGTCTATCACACTTTCAAAAATAGGCACATTTACATACATAAAAAAATAAATTCAAAATTCTTTTACAAATCTCGGTATTTGCAGACTCGCAATAAGCTTTACTATCTATGAATAGTAAAGATAGATTATATTATTATTAAATAAAAACTAAGTTGCTGAAATTAATTTAAAACTTTTAAAATTGAAAACAATTTTTGTAAAAATTCATTATTCATCATGCCCTTAAGATAACTTATTTATAAAAGCAATTAAAAGCTTTCTTAATTAAATAATTTCATAGTTTTTATTGCATTTTTTATTTTATGATTCAGAGCAGATTTTCAGTAAATGGTGGCCCTGCTTGACAAAAGCAAAATTACTAAAATTTTCCAAGTAGTCCTGCTTTTAACTAATATAAATATGTAGTGGCTGAAATTTTAATTTTTTGAAATTTGATAAAATTAAGTAATTGGAGGGTAACGGATGTAAAAAAAATAAAAAATAAAAAATTTACCAAGATTTTCTAAAAAAGGAAAAAAATAATAATTTCATTCATTTATGAATAAGTCCTGAAGGTTTCATTAAAATTCAACTATTATTTGATTTTTGCAAGAATTTCCAAATGAATGTGATTTTTACCTTAAAAAAAAAAAAAAATAAAAAAGGTGCTAAAACATCCATAGTAATCTTTGGCTGACCGTTGACACACACAAAAAAAGAAAAGATTTTTAACTAAAATTTCAAACATGCTAAAAAAGGCTCAAAAAGTTCAATAAAATAATAAAAAAATACTTTGATCTTTCCTTCTTAATAATAAACATTGACAATAAAAACTTTGTTTTTATTAAGTTTAGATCATTTTTTTCATCATGCTATGCTGTTTTTTCAGTGAGGTATCTAAAAAGTAAATAAAACATTGCTGTGCTATAACAGTCTCTGTGGTAGAACTATCGAAAACATGCTAGATCAGACGGTGGCTTCTATTGCGGACAAATGTTTGGATTCTGCTGGAGAGCACATTTTCTTTTAAGTTTTCTTGAGGGTGCAGGCCATGAGATGTAATATACTTTAAAACAAAAAAAAACAAAGACCATATCTGCTACTTCAATATTCAAACTCAGGTATCCACTAAAACAAAACTAAACAAAAAAAAAAAATTTTTTTTTAAATAATGTTTGAATTAACATTTTATATATATATATATATATATATATATATATATATATATAGTAACACGTATAAGTATTGGATACATGTTATTTTCTGTTATAACTCTAGATTATGTTTGCCATTTTGCCTGATATTTGGTAAGTAATATCTCGTAAAGTTTTAGTTGTATGTGGAAGGAAAATTAAAAACTCAAGGTTGAATCCATTTTTTTTTTTTATCAAAATTCAAAATTACCCTATGCAAAAGTATTGGATACATGACACTTTTTTCAAATTTCCAATTGAAACTTTGTATTTTAAAAGACTTTAAATATTCAAATTTTCAATAGTATTGGAATGTTATCTCTGACCAATCAGAGAAGCACACAATTGTTTACAAGATAGTGCTACTAATCATCTGACTCTTTGATGTGCATTCTGCAATTCAAGGATTAAAAATGGCAAAAACATTATCCACAGATATGCGAGATAGAATCATTAAACATCACAAAGAAGGACAAGGTTACCGAAAAATTAGCAAAGAAATGAATCTAGCACTAAGTACAGTAGGAAATATCATCAGAAAGTATAAGAAGTATGGCGACGGTACAGCAAACCTTCCAAGAAATGGAAGACCGAGAAAAATAAATGAGAGTACTTCAAGGTGGATCACCAGAAATGTGCAAAAAAAAAAAAAAAAACCCTTCATTACTTGTTTTGAAATTAAAACTGATCTTGAGGGTGCTGGAATTAATGTAAGTAAGGATACCATTAGCAGAGCTCTATATCGTACAGGCTTTCATTCAAGATCACCAAGAAAAGTGCCTTTATTGAAAACCAAACATGTCAAAGACCGATTAAAGTTTGCCGAAACTTATGAAAAGAAAGGTATGCAGTTTTGGAAAAAGGTAATCTAGTCAGATGAAACGAAAGTTGAACTATTCGGAAGGAACACAGCGACAAGTGTTTGGCGAAAAAATGGCACTGCTTTCAACAAGCACAATACCATCCCCACAGTTAAGGTTGGGGGTGCTTTCATTATGATATGGGGATGCTTTTCATCCAAGGGCACTGGTGAGTTACAAGTTATCCATGGTAGATTGAATGGTAGCATGTACAGGGAGATTCTAGAGAAGAACCTTCAGAAATCTGCAACTTCTTTAGGACATGTTCAGAATTTCGTGCTTCAACACAACAATGAGTTTTTAATTTTCCTTCCACATACAACTAAAACAACTTTACGAGATATTACTTACCAAATATCAGGCAAAATGGCGAACATAAACTAGAGTTATAACAGAAAATAACATGCATCCAATACTTATGCGTGTCACTGTGTGTGTGTGTATATATATATATATATATATATATATATATATATAGCTTGTGAACTAGTTGGCATTCTGCTACTGTGAAAACTTAGGTACACTTCCGATAGTAAGAACACTGGTCTGTACAGAGACAATGGAGTTATCCTCCTATGTAACACCAATCCACAACAAACAGACCAGTTCAGGAAACAACTCTTCAAATTCTTCAAGGATCACGGACTGAATATCACCACTAACACCAATGCCAAGGTTATCAACTTTTTGGATACTACTTTCAACCTATCCCGATTAGTGCACATGTCTTATACTAAAGAGCTTTATAAGCATAAATACATTAGCAAAGAATCTAACCACCCACCTGGAATTCTAAATAATGTGCACAAATCTGTACAACACAGATTTTCAACTCTAGCAACAAAATTATTTTTGACAAATATGAAAACTAAATATGTAGATACAAAAAATAAAAATAAACAGAAAGTCAAACTCGAATACATTCCAAGCATTAATAAGAATGCTAATAATAAATGTAAGAATAGAAAATGAAACATAATTTGATTCAACCCACTTTTTAGCAGTAATGTCAAAACAAACATCGGTAGGATTTTCCTAAATTTAATCCACAAACATTTCAGCCATAACCCTTTGCTCAACAAAATCTTCAATAAGAACAATATTAAGATTAGTTACAGCTGCACTAGAAACCTTGAACAACATATAGCACAGCATAATAATGGAACTTTAAATAAATACTTAAGCAACACCAATAGGAATATTAGCACAATAATTGTCGAAAAGAATGAACCATAAATGTATGTATAAAGGTGTCATAATGGCAAGTCAAAATTTTATTTCGGTTCCACAGCCAACAACTGGAAGACGAGATATTATCATCATAAAATAACTTAACAATAAGCAATATGCAAATGCCACAGCACTCAAAATTTCAATGGGATATTAAAACAGATGATGAGTAAATTGGAATTGTCACCAAAACTACATCCATTTCTGACCACAGTGACCAATGCAACCTGTGTTTCTTGGAAAAAGATTAATCCCCAAAATATTAATGACCGAAATCTACTTAATAAACGAAATGAACTAATGTTAGCTTGTAACTGCAAAAAGAAATCTCTCTTAAAATATTTTAATTCTAGATAAATATATTTTCCAAATATTACATGCTCTTCCCATATTTTAGGTTATTTAATGATTACTCCCCTTTAACCATTTTAACATCTATTATTGTTTAATGAGTTGCCCAGCATCCTTCTCTTAAATTTTTAAGCTTTCTTTTTTTTAACAATAAAACCCTACCTATACTCTACATCCCAATATTATATTAAGTTTATATTAAATTTGAGATTTGAATCTACATTTAATTCATAATTCTTCCCATAAGACCCTTTACATTTTTTTTAAAAGATCAAAAGTAATAATTCATGCCTGATGAGTTGGTAGAACAAGGAAACTTTAAGCTGCACTTTGAATGTAGGAATATATATATATATATATATTTAAAAAAGAAACTTCTTAGCTGTCTAACCATATTGAGCAGTTTTGTTTACACCTTATATTAAACTGGGTAAATAATTATTCATTTACCTGTGTATGCATGCTAACACACATATATGCAGTTGCTAATATCTAGTTATTTGATTTATCCACATATACATAATATACACACACACATATATATTTAGTTGGATTGATGTGAATGTGATCCTGGGTTTCACACTTTTGCGATCATCATTGCAAAAGCGTGAAACTCAGGGTCACAAACTCATATCAATCCAACTAAATATGTTAGCTCTATCTCTGATATAGAGTTGAGTGCTTTCCAATAAGTAGTGCACACATATATATATATATATATATATATATATATATATATATATATATGAGCATGTGGCTGAGTGGTTAGAACATTAGCTTTCTGCCCATGAGAACTAGGGTTTGAATCTTACCATGGTCAATTTGTCCAGAAGGAGACTTCCTGATGTTATGGAATGGGTCGAGGTCAATCTCAGCATGTGGCACCTTTGGAAAGTGCCTGAAAACCATACTACGATTTGACCCAAGCCTCGTGAGTGAAATTGGGTAAATTGGAACTCTTGTGGGCCATCGATAGCTGTGCTAGCACAAAACCACAAATCAGAATAAATTAGGTTTGAGCGTGATGGCCTTGTTCAAATTGTTGATCACGCTATATAACATGCTCTCTCCCAGAAACTGTAACTAAGGTCTCCCCAGCATAGTTACCACAGGTGGGCTCTGTGAGTGTTGAATAAACACCTTAGCAAGTGTCTACAATAGGCATTGGCTAGCCACCCTAATAGACAGGTATCCTCGAATATGAGTGGCCAATTATTATTATATGCACAAGGAATACATAGGAACTTAAAATAAAAGATTCTGAACACAAAAGGATGTTTTACAAAACATTTTACCCACCACAAACTGACCACAATTTTGATTTTAAAAAAAAAAAAAAAAATTCTACCCTAATTAATAGAGAAAAGAATTTACTAAAACGAAAATCTGTCTACATTTCTGAGATAGGTATTATGTACACTATTTAGACTATTGTCCTCATCTTTAATCGGCATATTATCACTCTTCAGTATAATCTAGTCAGATGAAACGAAAGTTGAACTATTCGGAAGGAACACAGCGACAAGTGTTTGGCTAAAAAATGGCACTGCTTTCAACAAGCACAATACCATCCCCACAGTTAAGGTTGGGGGGTGCTTTTCATTATGATATGGGGATGCTTTTCATCCAAGGGCACTGGTGAGTTACAAGTTATCCATGGTAGATTGAATGGTAGCATGTACAGGAGATTCTAGAGAAGAAACCTTCAGAAATCTGCAACTTCTTTAGGACATGTTCAGAATTTCGTGCTTCAACACAACAATGAGTTTTTAATTTTCCTTCCACATACAACTAAAAAAACAACTTTACTTAGATATTACTTACCAAATATCAGGCAAAATGGCTTAACATAAACTAGAGTTATAACAGAAAATAACATGCATCCAATACTTATGCGTGTCACTGTGTGTATGTATATATATATATATATATATATATATATATATATAGCTTAATGAACTAGTTGGCATTCTGCTACTGTGAAAACTTAGGTACACTTCCGATAGTAAGAACACTGGTCTGTACAGAGACAATGGAGTTATCCTCCTATGTAACACCAATCCACAAACAAACAGACCAGTTCAGGAAACAACTCTTCAAATTCTTCAAGGATCACGGACTGAATATCACCACTAACACCAATGCCAAGGTTATCAACTTTTGGATACTACTTTTCAACCTATCCCGATTAGTGCACATGTCTTATACTAAAAGAGCTTTATAAGCATAAATACATTAGCAAAGAATCTAACCACCCACCTGGAATTCTAAATAATGTGCACAAATCTGTACAACACAGATTTTCAACTCTAGCAACAAAATTATTTTTGACAAATATGAAACTAAATATGTAGATACAAAAAATAAAAATAAACAGAAAGTCAAACTCGAATACATTCCAAGCATTAATAAGAATGCTAATAATAAATGTAAGAATAGAAAATGAAACATAATTTGATTCAACCCACTTTTTAGCAGTAATGTCAAAACAAACATCGGTAGGATTTTCCTAAATTTAATCCACAAACATTTCAGCCATAACCCTTTGCTCAACAAAATCTTCAATAAGAACAATATTAAGATTAGTTACAGCTGCACTAGAAACCTTGAACAACATATAGCACAGCATAATAATGGAACTTTAAATAAATACTTAAGCAACACCAATAGGAATATTAGCACAATAATTGTCGAAAAGAATGAACCATAAATGTATGTATAAAAGGTGTCATAATGGCAAGTCAAAATTTTATTTAGGTTCCACAGCCAACAACTGGAAGACGAGATATTATCATCATAAAATAACTTAACAATAAGCAATATGCAAATGCCACAGCACTCAAAATTTCAATGGGATATTAAAACAGATGATGAGTAAATTGGAATTGTCACCAAAACTACATCCATTTCTGACCACAGTGACCAATGCAACCTGTGTTTCTTGGAAAAAAGATTAATCCCCAAAAATATTAATGACCGAAATCTACTTAATAAACGAAATGAACTAATGTTAGCTTGTAACTGCAAAAAGAAATCTCTCTTAAAATATTTTAATTCTAGATAAATATATTTTCCAAATATTACATGCTCTTCCCATATTTTAGGTTATTTAATGATTACTCCCCTTTAACCATTTTAACATCTATTACTGTTTAATGAGTTGCCCAGCATCCTTCTCTTAAATTTTAAGCTTTCTTTTTTTTTAACAATAACACCCTACCTATACTCTACATCCCAATATTATATTAAGTTTATATTAAATTTGAGATTTGAATCTACATTTAATTCATAATTCTTCCCATAAGACCCTTTACATTTTTTTTTAAAAGATCAAAAGTAATAATTCATGCCTGATGAGTTGGTAGAACAAGGAAACTTTAAGCTGCACTTTGAATGTAGGAATATATATATATATTTATTAAAAGAAACTTCTTAGCTGTCTAACCATATTGAGCAGTTTTGTTTACACCTTATATTAAACTGGGTAAATATTTATTCATTTACCTGTGTATGCATGCTAACACACATATATGCAGTTGCTAATATCTAGTTATTTGATTTATCCACATATACATAATATACACACACATATATTTAGTTGGATTGATGTGAATGTGATCCTGGGTTTCACACTTTTGCATCATCATTGCAAAAAGCGTGAAACTCAGGTCACAAACTCATCAATCCAACTAAATATGTTAACTCTATCTCTGATATAGAGTTGAGTGCTTTCCAATAAGTAGTGCATATATATATATATATATATATATATATATATATATATATATGAGCATGTGGCTGAGTGGTTAGAACATTCGCTTTCTGCCCATGAGAACTAGGTTTGAATCTTACCATGGTCAATTTGTCCAGAAGGAGACTTCCTGATGTTATCGGAATGGGTCGAGGTCAATCTCAGCATGTGGCACCTTTGGAAAGTGCCTGAAAACCATACTACGATTTGACCCAAGCCTCGTGAGTGAAATTGGGTAAATTGGAACTCTTGTGGGCCATCGATAGCTGTGCTAGCACAAAACCACAAATCAGAATAGCCGAGGGTTTGAGCGTGATGGCCTTGTTCAAATTGTTGATCACGCTATATAACATGCTCTCTCCCAGAAACTGTAACTAAGGTCTCCCCAGCATAGTTACCACAGGTGGGCTCTGTGAGTGTTGAATAAACACCTTAGCAAGTGTCTACAATAGGCATTGGCTAGCCACCCTAATAGACAGGTATCCTCGAATATGAGTGGCCAATTATTATTATATGCCACAAGGAATACATAGGAACTTAAAATAAAAGATTCTGAACACAAAAGGATGTTTTACAAAACATTTTACCCACCACAAACTGACCACAATTTTGATTTTTTAAAAAAAAAAATTCTACCCTAATTAATAGAGAAAAGAATTTACTAAAACGAAAATCTGTCTACATTTCTGAGATGAGGTATTATGTACACTATTTAGACTATTGTCCTCATCTTTGTCGGCATATTTATCACTCTTCAGTATCTGTCCATATTTCTGAGATGAGGTATTATGTACACTATTTACATTGTTTGGACTATTGTCCTCATCTTTGTTGCCATATTTATCACTCTTCAGTATCTGTCTATATTTCTGAGATGAGGTATTATGTACACTATTTATATTATTCAGACTATTGTCCTCATCTTTGTTGGCATATTTACTACAACATTTCGGCCATTGTATGCTCCGTCATGACTGAATCAAACAGATTGAAAGATCAGAAGGTGACGCACAAGGTCCATCACCCACCAGTGAAAGCAGTAATTAACATCAGCCGAGTGCCTCTGAGGACTTGGTATTGAATAAGAGTCTCAACTTTGCCACAACGATCAGGCGAGTGCCATACTTGGACATCCTTGCCAGAGTTGAGGAATTGAACTTCCCTCAGGCTCAGGCAGATGAACTGAGATGGAAGGTGAGACAGTCCTTGGAGAAGGCCAAGCTGCCCAGGTCAAACATCACGAAACTGGAGAGGCTGGCAATCGAATCCCTACAAAGGAACGAAAACATCATGCTTCCAGCTGACAAAGGCAATGCAACTGTAGGGATGGACAGATCAGATTATACAAGAAAGCTGGAAGACCTCATTAGCAATGGTAGCTACAGCAAAGTAAAAAAGGATCCTACAATGAAAACGGAATGCAAACTGTCACAGAAACCAATCAAGAACAAGGATCACTTCGCACCTAAGACATATATTTCAGCGTTACACCTATCTACTTCACATATACAGTCTCCTTAAGATTTACAAAGACAGTATTCCACTCAGGCCGATTGTTAGTTGCCAAGGCTCTGTGTGCCACCCTCTGAGTCATTTCCTTGTAGATATAATTGACTCAATGATCGGAAAGTCTCCTTCATATATCTGAAACTCTGCCCACTTCGTGGAAATAATCAAAAATGCTCCCATCCTATCCAACCAGATGGTGAGCTTGGACGTGGTGAGTTAGTTCACCAAGGTACCCACGGAGGAGGCACTTTCAGTAGTCAGAGACAGATTGGTCTCGGACTCATTCCTAGAAGAACGGACCAGTATTCCAATAGATAATCCGATGATGTTGACTTTCTGTACACAAACAACACACTTCGGAATGGGATTACACATATCAACAGGATGAGGGCTTAGCAATAGGCTTGCCATCATCACCAGCAATGGCAAATATATACATGGAATACTTTGAGGAAATGGCATTAGAATCTATATCTCTAAAGCCAACTCTATGATTAAGGTACGTAGATGATACCTTCATATTCTGGCCACACCAGGAAGATGTTCAGGTTCTACTGGACTATGTGAACTCAATAAGATCTTCGATACAGTTCACGATGGAGAAAGAGAGTAACAACACACTCTCATTCATGGATGTTCTAATATCTCAAACAGAGCATGTGTTCAAGACATCCGTAAACCGACATTCACCGAACTGTGCCTCAATATCAACTCCCACCATCCATACAGTGTAAAGAAAGAAATCGTCCACTGCTTACAACACTGAGCAAAAGTCATAAGTGGCAATCCAGAGACATTTGATAAAGAATTGGTCAGTATAAGTAGTACCTTACAACGTAACAACTACCCTGGGTACATGGCAGCAGTCCCCAAAATTGGGATAGGCGAGTACAAGAGGAGGAGGACAACAACACTCAGAAAACAGTCTGCCTGCCTTATGTGAAGGGGTTATCAGAGAAAATACAAAGGATATACGGTCCATACAAATCAGGACAACCTTCAAAAGCTGGACGGCACTTCGCAGATATCTCTCTCGAGTAAGACCCCCACCCATAGAGGAGAACATGACTAAAGACTGTGTGTATGCTATCTCGTGCAGCTGCAGAAAGAAATATAAAGGGGAGACAGGCCGCCCCCTTAAGGTAAGGCTTCAAGAACACCAGAAAGCTGTAACACAAGGGGAGGTGGAAAAATCAGGCATGGCTGACCACATATGGCATCAAGTTGAGATCATAGGCAAAGAACACCATTAGAAAATTCATAAACTTAAGGAATCAGCACATATGCTAAGCCACAAAAATATCCTGAGCTGACCAAGCATAAAAATGAATACAATATGGGAATCAGTAATAAGAAATGCCAGAGAAAAGCTATAATAAAAACAAAAATTGCAATATGAGCTCTGGTAAAAACATGTGATGATAACAGCAAAAAATTGCAATATGAGAACTGGTAAAATAGTTGCTGAAGACATTAGGTTTATAATACCCAGAGATTCATACATAGATGTCCCCAAGGACACATGGTACAGTGGATAAAGGCGTTAGTTAGATCCAGGTGAGTTCAATAACTGGTTAAGGTGGTGGAGAACTTGGAGAGAGGAATTAACAGGAGATAACTGATAACTGACATCCATTAGACATGTCACGTGGAACTAGAACAGTTTACCCCAGTGAGAGAAATAAAGGGTTCAGTTCGACATTCCATCAATCTGAAGAAGGCCGGAGTGTACAACGGCTGAAACGTTGTAATAAATATGGCGACAAAGATTCGGACAATAGTTCAAATAGTGTAAAACAAAAATGTTTTATAGAAAGTTCTTTAATCGCTAGATCATCCACAGTAAATTTGCATCCAGGTTCTTACAACATTTCACCATTTTTGGCATCACAATGTCAGATATTTCGTGACAAAAAAAGTGATGGAAACACAAATGAAATGAAAAAGAATCTAAATGAAATCAGATAGAATATATACTCCCCCCCAAAAACACACACACAAAACAAATCTTTAAATTCAAATTTTCCAGCATCTCTCGTTCCTCACAGCAAACACACTTCTGATGAAGTCCTAAAAGACGAAACGCATCACAAGAAAATTTTTCATACTCCTTTCCCCTTAAAATTGTTCTTTATATAAAAAGATTATATATATATATATATATATAACACACACACACACAAACACAGAGAGAGAGCAGGGTTATGAAAAGTTCTTGACCTGACCCACTTTCCAAAATCCTGTCTTTTTAGTCTTACACTCTATGCATTCTTTGTTTCTTGCTTAAACTCAGACAATAAAACATTTGTTTTTCTAAGTATATAGTCATAGCTGTAAAAATGACTTTCTAGACTGTTCCAATTTAAAATAAATTTCTTTTTAACTATAATTGTGTATCAAATAAAACACTTTTTTTTAGTTAATCAATGGCTCAAGGCAAATAAATCCCCAAAGTGGTCAATATTTTGTCTCAAGCAAAACCAGTAAAAATAAAAAATAAAACCATATTTCACACTAATAAATAATAACTCATTATGTAAATTTTATTTTAAATTGTTTTCTCTTTCTTTTCAAAAATATTCATTAATCATAATAAAAAAAAAAGAAAGATATTTTCAGCCTGTACTCTTTCAATCTGTATTTCCTGGTGTCTAAGAATAAAAAAAGAAAAACCTGTCCCACAAACCCTGTCAGTGTAAGTATAGATAACGTGGGTGAAAGAAAAAGTAAATAAATGTGCAATGTCAGATGGGCCCTTGTATATACACCCACACACCATTCCAAGTGAAAGGCGATGACAAACACAATGTAGAGACGAATTTATGACAAATATAAGGAGGTTTTAAATGAAATGGTTGTCCTTACAAAGTTTTGCTCTCAACAACTAAGTAGTAGATGGCAGCAAGATATTTTTTATGAATACTAGAGAATTGATCAGAATATAAATAAACTTAAAAAAAAAAAAAAAAAGAAAAAAGAACGGTGGGAGGAAAGAAAAGGTTAATTATTTGATTTTGTTTGAGGGAAAAAATAATTAAAGAAAAAAAAAAACATAGTAAGAGTATTTCTTGTAAAAAAAAAAAAATGGAGGTCGATAGAATTGTCATGAAAAGCCCCCTCCTTTCCTTAAAGGACATTTAACAACTTTTTTTTTATGCAGTTGGGTGGATTAGAACTCATTTCAATATCATTGAAACTTTAAAAAAAAAATAAAAACACAAATCAATTTATTTTTTTTGTTTCATTACTTTTTTTTTTTTTTTTTGCAAATTGTGATTTTTTTTTCATTCCTGTTTTTGGTAGGTCCCTTTCATCATCCAATAATAATTGTAATAATTCTAGTTTTAAACCGAGTCAAAATAGACTGGAGAAGAAAAACAGCTGTTTAATTCTTTATTAAATCTGATTTTGTATTGCAATAGAAATTTAATAAAATTATTTTCTTTTTAAACATTTAGGGACAGTGCAGTCATCTGGTCACTAATTTTTTTTTTTTATCTGTATAAATGTGCCCATTTTGAAAATATGGGTGACCATGCATGACATCAAAAAATAGATCAATGACTATAGTAAATTTAAACTTTGAGGTCAACATTCCTAAAAGAATATTTCCAACGAAGATTACTGAGTACTTAAAAATTATATAAAAAAAAGCATTCACCCTTCATTTTCTTAAATTAAGTTTTAACAGATAAAGTCTCTAAAACAACAATAAAACTATCAACACCTTCGGAAGCACTTGTTACGTGATTGACAAGCAATGACAAGTACATAATAATCAGGACTGTTTGTTTCAAAAATCCATTTCTCTGTTATTTTCAACAAAGTAAATAATATTCATTTCAAATTAGATTAATTATACTTTAAATCAGCTAATATTCCTCAAATAAAGTTTCAGAAAAGATTTTATTTTTGGAAGAATTTTTAATAAAGAAAATTACATTACAGTAACAGATGACTAAAAAAGGGTGCTAATCAGCTATATTTAGCAAAAAAAATGTGAATCGGACTCCAATGAATATAATTTTTGTTTGAAATCCACTACAGAGCATTTTGCTTACTGGAAATAGTAAATTTAATCCTTTAGCTTTCAATTAAAGCTAAAATGAAAGCTTCAAGAAAGTCTTTTAATTTTTAAAATTCATTTTAAACCTAAGGTATTGCAAATTATTCTTGAATTAGTGAAGGCCACACATAAAAAACAAGAATTTTTTTTTCCTCAATAATTTTTGTAGATTAGTGTGTTCCAAGAAATAGGACTCAAGATAAACCTTTTCAAAAGAGAAACTATGATCTGGAATTAAAATGAAAACACTATGAATAAATGAATAAATTGAATATAGAATAGGCTGTGCCAGAGGTAGTCTTGCCCAACACCACTAATTGCTACAAAACCAAAACATTAATCTGAAAACTCTAGTCATGTTCTTAAATAGCCTTGTCATATTGAGACTTCCACATAGATGTCATGCATGGCACCAAACCTGTTCAGAAATATCTAAACTGTCAGTTGTATACAACCACTTTATCACATTAATAGTTAAAAACAGCTCTGAACAAGTGAAGCCTGAGTGTCTTGGCAAATACCATCCCTTCTTTGGACATTATGGACTGGTGCTACAGAATCTAAAAGAAAGAACTGTACCAAATAACAAACTACATCACTTGAGGACTACCAACAGCAGCAACAACTAAACTAAAATGGATAGCAACTTGAAGAGAAAATAATGACATAATTAAGATGTTGACTTTCCAGACTATATATAATACTAAAATTCTGTGATTGCGTATATGCTTGTGTGATGTGTCCGTCTGGCATGTAATGATTTAAGTTAATCTGATTTAAGTGAATAAGATTTATAAATACAAGTTGTTTATACAGTATGTTTTTTTTTTAACTTTCTTCAAAACATACAATTTTTTTTACTTAAAATATTTTTAAATTAAGACAGACACAAAGAGATCCTGCTTTGCTGTTTTGTCCAATTGCTTGTAGAGTAATTATTTATATTTCAGCTTTCTTTAAACAAATATTTAAAAAATATTTTCAAGTGAATATGATTTTAAAATATTTTTTGGCATATTAAAAAATGTTTTTAACTTCAAGCAGCTAACCTGATTTAAAGTTCATGTTCATCCCATGAAGTTCTATTCCTATTAAATGCTATAAGCAATCAGTAAAACGTTAAACATGAACTTGTAAACCAGAACAATAATGACATGAACAAATTGGAATATTTAAATGAATCATAATAAAATTAACTTCCATTTCAATGGAATGCTGAAATCAACTTCCATGTTTTCTAACCTTAACTGTCAGTGATCCAATGGGTCATGGGTAGTCTAGTTTCAAATAAAACTAAGGATAGGAAGGAAGCCCCCATCAATACTCTGAAAAATTGTTAACAACTACTTGACTTGAGAAAACTATTTTCCTGAAAAATTGTTTTAAGAGAAAGATTTTATAAATTTCAACTGAAAGCAATACTGACTGGTCAGTCAATGAATTCTGAATGTTTCCTTGATGGAGTGAAACGGCTACCAGTGCCATCCTAAAGGTGTGACATTTATCTATTTCTTCTTCATTCAAGATTAATGAGTATCCCTTAATGTTTGTGTATATGCTTCCCTACACCTCCCTACAAAAAAAAAAAAAAAATGTTAAAAGACAAATTTTTTTTAAAAAAATATGAAAATGTCAATGAAGTAATTTACAACTTGACATTTGTAAATAACAGTAAAGTCCAATAACTCTGGAAAAAAGTCAGGAATTCGTTATCACGAACAGGAACCCCATTCTAAATTGGAGAAAAATTATTCGGTTATGATGACTTTAGGAAGGTTGTCTAATCAATTTATAATTTACAAAAATTGTTATCGAAAACAAAAAAAAATATTACCTATTTTTCTTTATGAATGAACCACTTTTTAATTTAAGGAGTGCCTTTTTTTTCTTTTCTTTTTTTTTTAAAATAAAAATTCCATGATTTAATTTAGTGGATGTCTTCAAAAAGTTAGTCAAGTTATGATTAAATAAAGTAAAAGTAAGTTAAAAGTCGTCTCTCGTCTGTCGGTATTTTGTAGGGATTTGTTTTTTAGCAATGATCCAGAATCAGATATGATTAATTTTATTTTTATTTATTTTTTTGTATTTGGGTCCAGAGGTTAGAATCTGGGGTTAAAATTAATTGAGACCGGCTACCGATGGCATCAACGTCTTTTTTTTTTAATTCTTCAGCTTTCGTTTCATTATCCTTTCTCTCTTTAATAATAATAATAATAATAATAATAATAAAATTGACTTTAGAAATTGATTAAAGAACTAAAAATTACAAAACCGGGTTTTGGGTTTGTTTGTTTTTTTAATTAAACTAAACAAATTAAATTAATCAAATTTCATTGTAAAAAGACGATATTCGGATTTATTTAGTCTTTCTTCGTCCCAATCTCTGGAAATAGCCAAAGGAGGTGAAGAATTGAACTTGAAAAAAAACTTCCCTTCATTTTGCAATCGAATTTTCTGATACGCAGTTTGTTCAATTTCATTTTCAAATTTAGCGAGGAGCATAATTTTGTTTGAAAACAAATTAAATTTGTTAGAAAAAGACAAAAAAAAAAAAAGAAAAAAAAAAGCCGGGGGTCACTTGTTGAAGAGATGACAACAGCTTTCCATTAAATATCGAAAAGCAGACGACTCCCCGCCAAATTTTTTCTAATTGTAATGACAGTTTGTATTAATTACTTAGAAAGCTTCACAAAAATTTCAAAAATGGTTTGGTAGTGCCGGAATCAGTGACACTTGTTAAAAAAAAAAAAAAACGAACAGAAGTAAAAATAAATAAAAAAACACTTTTTTACTAACCAAAGCAGTCAGAATACTTTTGACACCGACCCGAGTATTTTATGAATTGCTGAGTAACCGATTTAGAAATAAATCCAAGAGGCTGAAGAACCCCTCCCTACCCGCCAAAAATTTCCGTCTTAGTTTCAATCTTCTTGTATTGCATTATTGTCTGTCTTTTTAAAATAAAATCATTACTCAACCAACTGCCATTAATTTCCAAGATAATTCAGAAAACTTCACTTTTTTTTTTCCCTTCAAATAATAATAATAAAAAAAAACATCAGAAAAATTCTTTTAGTCGTTCCAGAAAATAAGTACAAAGGTGTATTTTTTTTTTAAATTAAAATAAATTAAGAAATTCAAAACGAAAATAAAATATACTGTTTCACAGGGAGTAAGATTTTAAAAAAATAAAATGTGATAAATTCGTTTTAGCATAAAATGTTGGGGGAAGGAATCAGGAATCTTTAAAAACTTCTTAAAACATCTGATCATTTAGACTTTCCTCACCAAAAAAAAAAAAAAAAAAAAAAAAGAACAGGGGGCGAAATATTGAAATTAACAACAAAAAGAAAAGATGAAGATTGGAGAAGAGAAGAGGACGGTTAGAAAAATAATCTTGAATTTTAAAAATGGGAAAATAAGACTTACTTTTCCATTCCATGTTTGTCAATTTTTATTTTTAAAATTTATTTTGATCTATGCAAATTTTCGTTTTATTTATTTTATTTTCAAAAGAAAGTTTTCTGGAAATAAATTCTTTCAACTTCTTGGTTATTACTTTTTGTAATTTTTTTTTTTTTTTTTACATTCTGTCATTCAAGTAAGTTTCCAGTGAGATTTGAACCCTTACCCCCATGGGTTACTACTACACTGGCAACTGACTGTATTTTTCAAATTATTTTTTTTTTTTTTTTTTTTTTTTTTTGTGAGTTAAAAAAAAGTTGAGTACGATTTAAGAAAAAAAAATTCAATTAAAAGAGAGAATTAGTTTAAAAAAAAAAAAAAAAGATAAAAAATATTAACTTTTTTTAAACATAAAATTTAAAATAAATTAAAAATTGCGGGATTTTTTTTGCTATGTAAAAAAAAAAAAAAAAAAAAGCTTAGTTTTTTATACATTTTTAAATCAAAAGCAAGTTAGGTGGGGGTTGTCGAAGGGTCAAATTTGGGGACACATTTATGTCCTAAGAATCAGACCAACGGCCGTGAGAATTTGTTTGCTCAGTGCAGTGGTAGACACACGTATGGCCTTTTTAAGAGATCAGTTGGAATGGAACTTGGAACCATCACAAGGAAAACACGCAAGATTCAAAACGTGTAAAAAAATCTACGACTCTGACGAAAAAAAAAATCTAATCTCCAAAAAAAAATAAAATAAAAGTGTTTAAGGTTTTGTTTTTTTTAACAATAAAGTTTTTTGGGGTTTTTTTTAAATCGTAACAATTTGCTTTTTACATACTTAACTAACTTAATGAATTTTTTTCCTTAAAAAAAACAAAAAAAAACGCTTACTGACCTCTGCCGATGTCCATTCCTCTTGTAGAAAAAAAAGAAGAAATCACACAGGCTGACCAAACAAAAAACCAACAAAAAAACAGTAAAACTAGATCAGCTACTACTAAAGTCGGCTTGGTAGAGTAACACGTTAAAAGCGTGCGAGACGACCAGGAAGAAAGTCATTCATTCTCCTTAGCAGTTAAAAACTGCGTACTAATTTTCTGCCTGCCTGTAACACATGGCAAGTCCAGCTGAAGTGTGAGAGAGAAGGAGAGCTATTAAAGAGGAAGGCACAGAGAAGAAGAAGAAGAAGAAGAAGAAAAAAAAAAGGGAGACAGAATCAAGTGAAAGGAAGGGTTTCTCTCTTAAACCTGACTTATAGACAATAGGCATCTAATCACGAGCAAACTCTGATAAACGATGTGAAGAAAAAAAGAGAAGATGGAACAAGGACAACAAGGGTAAGAAGGAGGAGGAAATCCTTCTCCAGATGTTATCCCATTCCCACCCCTATTTTGTCAGATGACTCAGTGCAAGAGCCTCTTCCTAAAGTACCCATCCTTTTATCTTTCTTTTTTAACCTATACACTTAAATTTTCCTTTGAACAAATATATTAATAATAATTTATGCTTGGAAGACAACTGCTACAATTTAAGGACCTTAAGATTAAAAACAAAAATTCATTTGAATCAAATCAATTTAAAAAAAAAAAAAAAGTCCCTTTAAGATATAGGCAATTATAGCCCCCCACAAATTCCCTTTCTTTATTATTATCTGTAAAATGCCATGATTTCTTGAGATAGTGGTGTAGTTTCCAAGTGCTTTCTCCAGTACATCTTTAGTATATATTCATGTATAGGTTGCACCAGTAGATAGGTCACACTATTAGTTTGGGGTTGTCAAGGTGGGTATTTGCAGTTGATTGGCAGATAGGTCGCACTATAATCTGGGGAGTCACATGGCCCTTTTAATCTAAATATAACTAATATTTGTTAAATATTTTCAAATATTCACATTTATTTCAAAACTTTACTTACAATTATTAAAACATGAGAAAAAGTGATTTGTTGTAATTTGCATGATATTTATTTATCGAGTGCGGGGCTGCTCTGTTTAGACAAAATTTTTTATACTAGTAATCGCTTCGGTTTTAAAATCGCTTGAAAATGATAGTCTTTCATCATAAATCAGATAATAAATGGTAAATATGAGAAGTGTAGATCGAGTGCTTTTATTCGATCTGTGACGCGGTACTAGTGAAAGAGGTGATTGCATAAAATCAAAATTTTCTCCTTGCTCGAGCCCAGGGTACTTGCCTTGACTACTGATATGCCACAATCTACTTCAGATTCTATATGATGTTGAACAGATAGGCTGCACCCCTAAATTTTATCAAAAATTCGATGAAAGTGTGATCTATCCTCAAGTATATATGGTAAGTACAAAATAGAAGGGGTGGTTGGAATAAAAAGGTAGATTGGAATATTCATTCAGTATTAATAAAGGAAAGTCTGGAATAAAAGGGCAATATGAAAAAAGTCCTCCATATAATAAATGCTGATGTCAATGTGTCACTGTGTCACACTTTTTCCATTAAAGGGACACAACTCTCTAACTTTCAATAGTTCATGTTACAGAAATTTTGGATTCCCAAGTTTTCATCACTGTGATTGTTTTTGGTGATTTTTTTGCAACAAATATTTTTGTACAATCGAAATTAACTGCAAAATGCAGCGAAAGTCACCCATAAAATAAAAATAACTGTTTGTACAGAAAGTAAGGACCTACATACATCAAATTGTCTTTAAATTAAGTGGCCATATAAGAATTATTGTTAAACTTTTGAAAGGTAAGCTTAAATATTAATGCAATACTTAAATGCAGTGATCAATTTTGAGTTCTTCTGTAGTTTATTGTTGCCTATAGCATACAGTAGCAGTATACCTCACAAAAGGAAATCACTGCCAACAGAGGGCCAGATTGCAATCACAAGAGCCAAGGCAAAGCAAGGAAAAGAAAAGTCCCATGCAAATGAAAAAAAAAACAGCAGCCAGGAGAGCTTCCAATGTTGAGAATATGCAAAGACTTAGGGACTCTCAAACTCCTGAACAAGCCGAACGCCCTCCACAGGATCTAGCATAAATACCACCCTATCAGGTGGCTTTTAAGTTAGTTTTTAAGAAGTGTAGAGTTTGGAAAATGCGAGTAGGGAGAAAAAAGTTATAAAATTGAAATACTTGTGCAATAAGTTTGGGTTTTTTGGGGTTTTATTTTTAATCATTTCACTCCAAGCAAGACAATAAAACCACTAAAACACAAGTGTGAAAGAATATGAGAAAAAGAAAAATATTATTTAGGAGAGAGAAAAATAAATTAAGAAGACAGGAGATAATGATTTACATTGGATTTAAATTTTTGAAGGTCAAAATTGACTGGAAAGTAAGAAGAGTGAAAGAGAATTAGAAGACTTTAGTGAGAGGAAAGGACAATAAAAGAAGAGCAATTAAGAAGACAGAAGATAACGATTGACATTGCATTGAAATTTTTGAAGATCAAAGTTGACTGGAAAGTAAGAAGAGTGAAAGAGAATTAGAAGACTTTAATGAGGGGAAAGGACAATAAAAGAAGAGGTATTAAGAAGACAGAAGATAACGATTGACATTGCATTGAAATTTTTGAAGATCAAAGTTGACTGGAAAGTAAGAAGAGTGAAAGAGAATTAGAAGACTTTAGTGAGGGGAAAGGACAATAAAAGAAAAGGTATTAAGAAGACAGAAGATAATGATTGACATTGCATTGAAATTTTTGAAGATCAAATTTGACTGAAAAGGAAGAAGCTGGAAGAGAGTTCCACAAGTGAGAAGTGCAAGAGAAGAAACTATTACAGTAATATCTACCAATTTCAACTGTAAAATAACTGCCAATTCAATACTGCACTTAAATTCATAAAGTTTAGGTACAAAAGAGGAAAGTTCATCAGAACAATTACCATGAAAATATTTATAGAAAAGGCACAGGGGAAACTACATTATGGCGGAGGGAAAGTGACTGAAGCCAAGATGCCAGGTCAGGACTAATAACATTCTTCTTTCTTCTTTTATCAAGAATTTCTCAATATGTTGCAGAAGCACTAGACCAGATGTGGTTGCAATATTCAATGTAAAGACAAATTGTAAACTTACAAATATGTAAAATAGATTCTGGTGTAAAAAATTGTTTAGCACAAGACAGTGAACCATTTTTCCTAGCAGTGTACCTAGCAATTTATTCAATCTTCATGTGAGTGGAAAATGTCATCCCCAGAAGGTACAATGATTCACTCTTCTGGGGGTTAGCATCAGCCATGCTGATGGAAGACAGAAAGAGGTCTCTAAGACAATAAATAGAGAGCAGTTTCGTTTTGGAGGCGTTAAAATTAACAAACTTGAATGGTCAAAATCTTCACTATAAGGATTAATACTAACAGAGATTCATTCAATTTCTCTTCAGTGCCTACTACTTTGTTTCCAATGGATGTATGAAAAAGGTGGGTTGATTTTGTTTTGCAGCATAACAACATCCCTATGGTTTATTTAATGCCGAAATCTAAATATTTTGAACACAATTTTATGGCTTCAAATAAATATATTTTGAATGCAATTGTATGCCTTCAATTACAGATAAAATGCATTGTTGGTCATTTTGCTTTAAATATGTATTTTTGGTTGGTTGATTTTGTTTAGCAACATATCAACGCCTCTGTGGGTTATTTAATGCTGAAATCTAAATATATTGAACACAGTTTTATGACTTCAAATAAATATATTTTGAATGCAATTCTATGCCTTCAACTACAGATAAAATGTATTATTGGTTATTTTCCTTTAAATATGTATCGTTGGTTGGATGATTTTGTTTAGCGGCATATCAACATCTATATGCGTTATTTAATGCCGAAATCTAAATATTTTGAACATAATTTTACCGCTTCAACTAAATATATTTTGAACAGAATTGTATGCCTTCAACTACAGATAAAATCTATTGTTGGTCATTTTACTATAAAAATGTATTGCTGGTATTTTTAATATAAAAATGTATTTTTATACTTTCATAGTGTTTTGGGTGTTAACTATTTGCCCATAGGTGGAACCCTAACAGGTGCTACCACCTCAGGTGAAGGTGGAGTTAGGAACAACAGCAGTTAAGAAATGGTTCCAAACTGCTCAAAAAAATGGCCATATCCCAATCAGAGGCCTTGCTGCCAGATATAGTTTATCATTATACCTAGGACTATTTTGAAAAAGGTAAACAATGTTCAGCTGTTCTTTTGTCAGCACAGATGCGAATATAATGTTTTGGAATTATCATCACCCCCTCCTGTTTTCGACTTATTCTTCTCCATTACAAATAACAAAGAACTTTTTATCAACATTTTTGATTCACTATTTTTAAAAAAATAATTTCTGACAAAAGAAGCAAATTAAAGTGGTAGACAGACACGAAAAAGGCTCCCAGAAAACAACCCCTGCCCGTAAAAAAACAAAAAAAACAGAAGATATTAATTAAAAGGTATTTTATAAATAAACATTAAAATTGAAATTAGTTAAACAAAAATGTTTCAGTGGTCAACAAATGAAGCTTCGTTTTTTTTTTATTTGAGCTTTTTCCCTCAAGAACTGATTGACTCAGACTTTAGTGGCTTCATGGAAATGTCAGTCCATTTATTTAATATTTTTCAAATATTTTTATTATGAAAAACCATAATATTAATTTTTTTTGTTTAGATTTCAATCATTTCAAAAATATTTCACAAAGTAGATTTAGTGGAAAGAAGTTTTGAACACAAAATGTTTGACAGATTAACTACACATTTAGCAATCCTGCAAATGGTGGAGTCCCTGCAGTTAATGATCCTGCAAATGGTGGTCCAGCTTATGGTGGAGTCTTTGCAGATGGCGATCTTACAAATAGTGCAGTCCCTACAGTTAGTGATACAGCATATGGTGGAGTCACTGCAGTTGGTGATCCAGCATATGGTTGAATACCTGCAGTTATTTATCCAGGAAATGGTGGAGACCCTGCAGGTGGAGATCTAGCATATGATTGAGTCCCTGCAGTTAATGATCCTGCAAATGGTGGTCCAAAATATGGTGAAGTCTTTGTGTTTGGTGATCCTGCAAATAAAGCAGTCCCTACGGTTGGTGATCCTGCAAATACTGGAGTCATTGCATTTGTTGACTCTGGTGGTATATTCACAGATGGAAATTTTTGCAGGTAGTGGAGTTATTATAATTGGTCATCATGCATATGGCAAGATTTTGTATTTGTCAATCCTGCAGTTGGAAATCTTGCAAATGGTGGTGTTTTAGCAGTTGGAAATCTTGCAATTGGTGCTGTCCTTGCAGTTGGGCATCCTACAGATGATGCTGTCTTGCGGTTTCAATCTGCACCCATTTTTTCCTATCTCTAAATTGATTCTATATTGTAATAATTTTTTTTTACTGACCACTTAGCTTATTTCAGTTCATCCTCGGGGGCTCTCTGAAAAGTTTGTCATCAGATAGCAAGCAATATGCTTATTCAGAAAATATAGGACACAATTTTATGCCAACCCCAGAAAATATTTCTAAGTAATATATTGTTTGATAATCTTAATGGAATGGGATGATGGTATTAGTCATTCTGTAAAAAGAGCACCCTCCCTTTTTAGTAGAATGTAAAAGTGCTCTAGAATGCATTGGTAAAAACGAAGGCCACACAAAGAATGGATCCTCTCTCTGTATGAAAGAGATCTCTCTCTTTCCAAACAAATACTTGAAGAAGACTGTAGAATGAATAAGCCGAAATATAACAATAAAAACAATACAAGGAATGCATTCAATAATTTACATAATACATCAATATACTTGAATTATTTCAAACTATTGTTCTCATTGTGGTTGTTAGAGTCACAACATTTCAGCCAAGTACCCTCTGGCCATCTTCAGGTGTGATAACATTTTTCCATAACAACATCTATAACAACCAAGATGAGAACAATAGTTCAAAATAATTTAACTATATTGACAATTACTTGTGGCAAAGATGAAATACAAAATTATGAAAAGTGGTATGAAACCCCAATTGAATATACAAAAATAATATGCCACTTTGGAGCAGTGGCATAGTGGATATGGTAGTTGATTAATCATGTGTTTACTGTCATCTAGTGATCATGAGTTCAATCCCCATGCCAGGTAGTGAAACACTGGTTCAGCAGGAACAAACAATGACTGGCATCAAAGAGATAAAAATAATGGATATCCTATAGCAACAAAAAACAATGGTTACCTGATGATGCCCAGATAGTACTTGGTTGAAACGTGTCTATAATTATTTTGAATAATAATTTGAAACAAATATAAATAAGTCAATATCTCAGAAATTTTTTCCAATAATAAAGAACCTTGTTAAAATTACTGAAGATTTCTTTATACATTTGAGAAAAGACTGTAGAATGCATCTGTCAAAATGTGTAATAGCAAAAACAGTGGCATAAAAAACTAGGTGGATAATCTGAATGGCTCTTGAAATTATAGGTGAGAAATTTCAAAATTTTACTATATATAAGATTTCTGTTTTAGTGCTTCCACAATATTTTTACAAATGATTCTTTATTCAGATTGCAATAAAGCAAAAAAGAAAAAGTTTGAGTTTAGTGTTTTGCTGTGACGGCAAGCAATCAATCTTTTATGTTCTTCAAAAAGAGGACAAACCTGAGATGCTAAGGGATTTCTGGGAGGTTCTTAATCCCGATTCCAAATGCTCAAGTCATCAAAGTATCATCTTTACACTTCAACCAGAATATCAAGCGAACATTTCAGTTTTATTTATTTTTTTTTAGTAACAGGATCTAAGTTGGGATCTGCACGCCCCATGTCAGCAGGTGGAGTTGTGTTATGGCAGCTGTATAAACCTTCAATCATAATTTTTTTTATGCAAGATAATTTGCTAGAGTTCTACAATAGGCACCGTGACTGACCAGAAAGAATATTTTTTTTTATTTTTATATTACTATAAATTAAGTAGTTCAGATGACAAATATAAAAAAAATGGATGACTGATGATGGCCTGAGAGAACTTAGCTGAAACATGTTTATAATTAATTAGTTTGAATAATAGTTTTAAATAAATATAAGTCAACAGTTCAGAGAATTCTTGCAATAATAAAGAATCTTCTTAAATTACTGAAGATCTCTTTGTACATTTGAGAAAAGGCTGTAGAATGGATCTGCCAAAAAGTGTGATGGTAAAAAAGCAGCCTAAAGAACGAGGTTGATAATCTGAATGGCTCTTGATAGATGAGAAATTTGAAAATGTTATCATACTTAAGGTTTCTGTTTTCACAGAGCACAAGGAAAGAAAAAGGTCGAGTTTAGTGTTTTACTATGAAGACATGCAATCAATCTTTTACGTTCTTCAAAAAAAAAAAAAAGGACAAATTTGGGTTGCTAAGGCATTCTGGGAGGCTCTTAATCCTGATTCCAAATGCTCAAGACATCAAAGTACCATCTTATCATTTCAACCAGAATATCAAGCAGACATTTGAGTTTTATTTATTTTTAATATTTATAACAACCAAGATGTGAACAACAGTTCAAAATATTTGTTGATGACTGCTACTTTTATATCTGTGACTAGCAGTAGAGCCCGGCGTTCCCCAGGGATGTAACAGTAAGAGATAGATCAAGTATTGACCATCATAAAGACTGAAAAATAAAATTGACAAAGATTATTGTTTAAGGTTGATGGACACGCATGTCTTAATTAGTTTTTTTTTGTTTTGTTTTTTTACAAATTGGTCAAACCCAAACTCAAACAAAAACATTGTTTTCAATCGTTATGAGTCTACCGATTGAATAGAATTTTATTATAAACAATTGTCTTGTAAATGGAATTTTAAAAGCATTCTGAATGTAAAAATAAAGAAAAAAGTGTGCAAGACAATAAGAATCACTACCTGCCAAAAAAAAAAGTGAAGTTTTGTTGAAATCGGTTGAAAAATGTAGGAAATCCAATCCTATATACAAACGAACACACACACACAAACAACCTGGGTTTTATAATAAGTATAACTTGATATGAGTTGTGCCCCTTTCATTCTCGTGACGCCTCTTAATTGTGTTTTCAAATTGATTTTGTACAAAAACAATTGTTTTTCCAATTTTTGGCGCTGTCAGAACCACCGCAAGGTAATTTTATGTAGTCCTGTGAAGTTTTGTTGAAATCGGTTGAAAAATATAGGAAATCCGATCCAATATATAAACGTACAGACACACACACACACACACAATCTGCGTTTTATAATAAGTAAGATACTTGTTATTGTTCATTAGTAATGTTTCAGTCAAGTACTCTCTGATCATCTTCAAGTGTGATAACATTGTGTGCATAATGACATCTATAACAATAGATAAGCAAAACAGTGGCATTAAGAATGAGGTGGATAATATAAACGACTCTTGATATTATAGATGAGAAATTTGAAAATTTTACCATACTTGAGATGATCTGGTAGAGTTCCACAATGGGCACACTGACCAAAAATAATCTTATTTTTGTTCAATTTTTTTTTATACTACTATAGTTTAAGCACTTCACATGACATATAAAAAAATTATTAAATTTTATAAGAGTTGATAAGGGGGTCCAGTTTGCTATGTAAATTCATTGTAAATTGCCCCCCCCTCTCTGATGAAAGACAAAACAAAATATGATCATACCACATAATTTCTTAAAATGTAAAATCATAAATAAAAAAATTTCAAATGCACAATCTGGAGTTCTTTTTTCATATATTATTATACTATCAATTAAATACACCAGATTACAAATTTAAAAATTCTTTGTTAATTTTATGAAATCATATATGAGTATATTTGTTTTGACTTCAATTTGGGGGGATCAATTTACAATGATGATGGCGAGAGAGAATTTAGCCAAAACATGTCTACAATTAATTATTTGGAATAATTGTTTGAAATAAATATAAATGAATTTACATAGCAAAATAAACTCCTCATGCCCATTTGCTTTTATAAAAATTTTTTTGGTTAAATTTTTTTTATTATGAGAGAGAAGAATAAAAGAACAAGAATTAAGAAAGAAGGTAAGGGTTGACATTGCATCTAAATCTTTGAAGAAAGTTGACTGGAAAGTAAGAAGAATGAAAGAGAATTAGAAGACTTTAGTGAAATCTTTCAAGAAAGGACAATAAAAAGAAAGAAAAGAATTAAGAAGACAGAAGATAGGGAATTGACATTGCATTGAAATCTGAAAAGAAGATTCAAGATCAATGACATTGATTGAAATCTTTCAAGATCAATGTTGAATGAAAAAGAATTAAAAAAGAATTAGAAGACTTTGTGAGGGGAAAGGACAATAAAAGAAGAGGAATTAAGAAGACAGAAGATAACGATTGACACATTGTTGATTGAAATCTTTCAAGATCAATGTTGACTGGAAAGTAAGAAGAGTGAAAGAGAATTAGAAGACTTTAGTGAGGGGAAAGGACAATAAAAGAAGAGGTATTAAGAAGACAGAAGATAACGATTGACACTGCATTAAAATTTTTAAAGATCAAAGTTGACCGGAAAGTAAGAAGAGTGAAAGAGAATTAGAAGACTTTAGTGTGGGGAAAGGACAATAAAAGAAGAGGAATTAAGAAGACAGAAGATAACGATTGACATTGCATTGAAATCTTTCAAGATCAATGTTGACTGGAAAGTAAGAAAACTGAAAGAGAATTAGAAGACTTTAGTGAGGGGAAAGGACAATAAAAGAAGAGGTATTAAGAAGACAGAAGATAACAATTGACATTGCATTTAAATTTTTGAAGAACAAAGTTGACAAAGAATTATTGCTGGTATTTTCACTATAAAACTCTATTTTTATACTTTCATAGTGTTTTGACCCCAGTTTGGTGGTTAACTATTTGCCCATAACTGGGACCCTATCAAGTCAGGGTAGACACGGGAACAACAGTAATTATGAGGTGGTTTCACACTCCCAATCAGAGGCATTGCTGCCAAATGTAGTTTATCGTCATATGCAGGGTGGTTTCCATCTTAATTACAGAAAAGATCCATCAGCCTGACAGCCATGATGTCCTGTTCAAACTCCATTAATTCCAATTGATTTGCTATGAGTAGCCTCATCATTTCAGTCAATGAATGCCAAATATTTTTATCATATCCTTTCCAACCTTCCAAAATCAATCTACCTAAATGCATAATATGGTTGCCAACCCAAGCAGTCAATGCAGGCATCCTGT
Source organism: Acanthosepion pharaonis (assembly GCA_903632075.3). Taxonomy (NCBI): domain Eukaryota; kingdom Metazoa; phylum Mollusca; class Cephalopoda; order Sepiida; family Sepiidae; genus Acanthosepion; species Acanthosepion pharaonis. Next base: position 2,124,260 of record CAHIKZ030004007.1, read on the forward strand.
AAGGCTCATTTCTTGGTTCAACCCTGTTTCTACTTTATATAAATGATCTGCCTAAGAGTATATTTCGATCATATGTGAATATCTACAATAATACAATGGTATATGGGGTGTACCTGAAAAACTCTAGATGACCGCATCCTGGGTGCTGATCTCTCCTCTGAGCAAGCTCTAACAGCTCAGTGGGGAAAAAAAAACTGGTTGTCACATTCAATACCTCAAAAACCAAACTAGTGACATTCCATCATCACAGAGCAGACCCTGAATTTTCATCTATTGCAATGAATGGGTGTCTTCTCAAGGAGGCCGCATTTCTTAGAGCACCTCTTGAGGCCTAAACTCAACCAAGAGATCAAGTGGAATTCATACATATGATCTATCACTAAAGATGCTGGAAAAATGTTTGGTTCTCCGTACAACTCCAGTAAGTCTTTGACTCTTCATGTTATCCCCAACCTTTATAAGATCCAGATCAGGCCGAAAATGGAGCACTGTTGCCATATATGGGCAGGAGATGCCCAGTCTTCACTTTCCAGTCTCAAGTCCAAAATCATCTCTGCATCCTTGTCAGTGATGAATTATTTTTCCCCCTTACGACTCGTTTACCACAGATGAAACGTTACAAGCCTCTTGCTACTCTATTGCTATTTCTATAGGAAGTGTTCAGACGAACTACATTCCTTAGTTCGACTGGTTTTAACCATCACAGCTAAGACCCACGATGCAATGCACATTGTAGCAAACCCGTCATTCCCTTCATATTCCATTGGTGAAATGTAAGTTTCACTTGAGCAGCTTCATCCCACAAACCACTGCCTTGTGGATCCAACTCCCAAGAGGATGCTTTCCCAATCACTACAATCTTAACCTGTTCAAGTCTATATTTAACCATTTATCTTCCCCCACATATCCCTATAAAGTGTGCCTCTTACTCTCTAACCTTGTACCTCAAATGGCTCTAGGGTCTTGTACAGAGTGAACATTACTGTAAAAAAGGCAGTTATTCAAAACACCTGGTTACTTTTCAGAAAGATGTCGTAGAGTACAGTAATGCCAACTGTTCGGTCAGTGAATGCGTGAATGCTTCTTGATAAGGAAACGGCTAATCTTGTTATCATCTGAGTCAGTGTTGTTTGCTTGTTACCAGAAATGATTCTACCCAGATGCTTCTGGCTATGATAATTAAGAACCCACGGTCAGCTACGGTGCTGTTCACGGGACTGGTAATACCTTCCATCAGACATTCTACATAAGACTGTAGATGTCAGTGTGTACTCTCACCAATTATAAAGTGACTATTTGTTTGTTTTTTTTTCTATTGAGACCATAAAAATCTAAAAGTTTATATTTAGATGTGAGCAGAGATAAAGTTTTAGAGAAAATGGAAACGAAAAGGAAACTTACTTAACATCAAGAAGAGACAGTTGAGGTTTCTAGGGCACATAACGAGGAAAGTGTGTTTGGAAAATCTGATACTCACAGGACAGATTTAAGGTAAGAAAGACAGAAGAAAAAGGTGTGCATGACTTACTTAGCAAGCAAATGAATGGTGGAACAAGGTTTAGGAGAAATAACAGAAAGACAAATTTTATTAAGAGCTATGAAGGGACAAGAAGTTGTGGAGAGCCATGATCGCCTATGTCATGAGAGGACACAACACAAGAAACAAGTTTGGACGAATATCATACAAAGAAAACAACAATGCACTCTATCTCTTTAGAATGATGACGATCATAGCTCTCCACAACTTCCTATCCATTGTAATTCTGAACGTTTATTTTTTTACTCCCTCTCCTACTCCCTGTTCTGCATCCATTCGCACAAGCTCATTAGACAGATACTCACTGTTTCTCTATGCTTCTCTGGCTATCAATATTTTCTGTGAGTGTCAAATTCTCCAAGCCTTCCTTCTTCATTAGATGTCCTAGAAATTTCAGCTACATCTTTCTGATTCTCAATATAAGTGTCCTTTTTGTTTTCATTTCTCGTTTCCTCATTGCTTACAGGCTATATGGTATTCTCAGCATCCTTCTGTAGAATTTCAACTGTGAAATTATGTGACCTAACTCTAGTACTGTACTTATATTCTTGAAGTCTGAAACCTCATCAGAACAATTGCCATGGAAATATTTGCAGAAAAGACAGCAGGAAGCCATGTCACACCAGTGAGAAAGTGACTGAAGTCGAGATGCCAGGTCAGGATCAATTATATTACAGACACTTCTTTGAACTTTGTCAAGAATCATGGGATATATAGCAGGAGCACCAGACCAAATATGGCAGTGGTATTCAATGCATGGACAAATGGATAGATGGAGTCTGATGAGAAAAATTGTCTAGTACAACACAGTGAACCAACTTTCCTAGCATTAGATATAGCAGTTGATGTTATGACAACAATTTTATATCAGTTTCATGAATAACGGAAATAATGATTTAAAAGGCGTTAAATAGCTTAAATAAACTTGATGTGTAAAATTTTGTATATTTGAGACTCATATCTGATGTTGTAAATACCACCAAAATGAAATGTAACAATGTAACAACTATCCTGGGTACATAGCAGCAGCTCCAAAAAACTGGGATAGGCGGGCACAAGAGGAGGGGTTATCAGAGAAAATACAAAGGAGCTGCGGTCCATATAACATCAGGACAACCTTCAAAAGTGGGACAGCACTTCACAGATATATCTCCCGAGATAGACCCCCCCACCATAGAGGAGAACATGACTAAAGACTGTGTGTACGCTATCCCATGCAGCTGCAGAAAGAAATATAAAGGGGAGACAGGTCGCCCCCTTAAGGTAAGGCTTCAAGAACACCAGAAAGCTGTAACACAAGGGGAAGTGGAAAAATCAGGCATGGCTGACCACATATGGAGAGAAAAGTGAGATCACCACCCTCTGTGGGATCAAGTTGAGATCATAGACAAAGAACATCATTGAAAAATTCGTAAACTTAAGGGATCAGCACATATGCTACTCCACAAAAATCTCATGAGCCGACCAAGCATAGAAATGAATACAATATGGGAACCAGTAATAAGGAGCGCCAGAGAAAAGTGATAATAACAACAAAAATTGCAATATGAGCACTGGTAAAAAATGATTGCAGAATACATTAGGTTTATAATACCCAGAAATTCATACACAAATGTCCTCAAGGGCACATGGCATAGTGGATAAAGGCATTAGTTAGATCCAGTGACAGGACTCAAAGAGTGTGAGTTCAATACCTTGTTAAGGCAGTGGAGAACTTTCAGAGGGGAATTAACAGGAGATAACTGACATTCAGAACTAGAACAGTTTATCCCAGTGAGCGAAATAAAGAGTTCAGTTTGACATCTCAACCACCTGAAGAAGGCTAGAGCATACAACAGCCAAAACATTGTGTTAAACATGGCAACACAGATGAAGACAATAGTCCGAATAATGTAAATAGTGCACTAAAATGAAGCCTAACACTTTATGAAAAAGTAATACGTGCAAAAGTTGGTTTACAAATTTGTGGCCTCAAAACCCATGTAAATAAAGCTTACAAACACACATAGTTTAAGAGATATATTCTGTGTTTTTTTTAGCCAATGGTGAAAGTAAATTACAAACCCGGCATATCAAATTTCTGTTTCAACTCAGAGCCAATCCATGCTTATTTAAGAAGTCTAGACAGGTAGACCGCAGAAGGGACTTAGCTTTCACATGTAAAGGAGACTGCTGAGTCTTGAAAGCAGAAAGTTTTCACAGGCATAAGTCGCTCTCAGCTGCTAGGAGAGCAAAAGGTTGAAGAGTTTCACCATTCAACGACTACTACAACAAAAAATAAGAAAAAAGAAAAACTAAATACTGACCATGCTAATGATGATCAAGAAGCTGAAAAAAAATAAGTCTGAAGAAAACTGAAGAAGATTTACAAAATTAAAACTGTTAAGGCTGATTTGAACATTTATTAAAAACAAGTCGAGATTTATCTCAAAATTTTAAAAACTGAACCATTATTTAAATTACCCAGCAACTCTTGTGAATTTACTGTCCTTCTCAAAGGCTTTTGCCTCTTGAATCAATGAAAGTAAATATTGAAAAAATAAATGTTAATTGTTTTTACCGATTATGAGTTTAACATATTATAATTTTAGATCTTCAGTCAGTCAGTTATGTGCTCTGCGTGATACATGCTTAGGTGATCATGTATCTTTCGATACATGACTGACGAGGTAGCTTTTTTCCCGCAGTAAGTTGCCATTTCTTTCTGTGGTAGACCAGTTGCTATCTAAGGCTATAGAACCTGGTCTGTCCTGCTATTTACCCATAGATGGGGGAAAAAGAAGAGGATTCATACCTTTCCCAAGGGTATTAGCACATAAGTAAATGTAATGGATTCGAATGGAAAATCAGTCAGTCAGTTATGTGCCATGCATGATACACACTTAGGTGATCATGTATCTTTCAATACATGACTGATGAGGCAAATTTTTCCCACAGTAGGTTGCCATTTCTTTCTGCGGTAGACCAGTTGCTATCTAAGGCTATAGAACCTGGTCTGTCCTGCTATTTACCCATAAATGGGGGCAGAAGAGGAAGATTCATACCTTTCCTAAGGGTATTAGCACATAAGTAAATGTAATGTATTTGACTGGAATTCGAACTCGGCTCTCTGATTCCTCAATCCGAGCTGCTATCTAAAATTTTATGTAAACTTGTATCATGAATTTGTATTGTGTTTTATAGGAGTAGATAGGTTTGTCTCTTGTCCAGTTCACACACCTTCCCAGTGTTTTGAACAGGAGTAGATAGGTTTATTCATTGTTCACTGTTTAGGATTGGGTTCTAGTTCCTTCTAAAGGCTTTTCATTCTCTTTCGCTCCCAGTAGCCCCTTACGTCTTCATGGGATTATCACCTTGCTTGGGGTGAATTGATTAAAAAAAGAAAATAGGTTCACCTATCATACAGTTCACGGTCCTCTCTAGGCATTGGAACAAGAGTAGAGATCTCCTAGTTAGGATTGGGTTTCTGGTTCCTTCTAAAGGCTTTTCATTCTCTTCCACTCCCACTAGAGCTTTGCGTATTAGTGGCATTATCACCTTGCTTGGGATGAATTGAATTAAAAAAGAAAATAGGTTCACCTATCATACAGTTCACACTCCTCCGTAGGCTTTTGAACAAGAGTAGAGGTCTTCTAGTGAGGATTAGGTTTCTGGTTACTTCTAAAGTCTTTTCATTCTCTTTCATTCCTCGTCCCTGCTCGTGTCTATGATTTATTACTGAGTTTTACACAGTAACTGTGGTATATCTCTTTGTGCCTTAGTGGCATTATCACCTTGCTTGGAGTGAATTGATTTTTTTTTTAATGTTTTTGCACCATTTTTTTTCCAATTTAATATCAGAGTAGGCATTTTGTTTTGTTTTTGTTTTGTTTTTGTTTTGTGTCTTTCACAATACTCAAGATGAGATAAATGGTCTTCTCTCTTCTCTTCCTCTTCCACTAAAAATCCATTTGGAAGTGCTAATGAAAGACTTCCACAAAAATATCAATCATAAACCATTCATCCAAATAAAAAAGAAAAAGAAGACTGCTGTGTTTTCATTATACATTCAAAAATCAATAAGATCAAGTTTCTAAGCAAAGTAGATTATTCTTTGGGCACCTTCAGTGATTAAGTTGTTCATCATGAGGTAAGCCGATGTCTTTCTGTCAAATAGTATTAGTTTTATTTATGTCTAAATTTCTGGAGCGAGGAGTTATTATGCTCGTCTTTGTTGCGGTTATCACAAAGGTTAGGGATGCAACAGACAAAGTGTTGTCATAATAAAAACAAAGATGTATGGCTGATGCTAACCTCCATAAGAGGAATTCATTGCATCTTCTTGGTCTCAGGTTTTCTACTGACATCAAGTGGAATCATTACAGGGAATCAACTGCTAGGTCAGCTGCTTGTGCCAGACAATTCTTCTCAACAGAATCTATCTTGGATGTTTATAAATTTACTATTCAACTGTGCATAGAATCAACAATATTATTGGTATTGATCTGGCGGCTCAGCTTCAGTCACTTTCCCACCCCCTTAAGATTACCTCTCTGTACCTTTTCTATAAATACTTTCATGGTAATTGCTCAGATGAGTTTTTCGCTATGGTGCCTAGATTTTTTTAATTTAAGCACAGTACTAGACTGGCATCGAGATCTCATCAATTTACAGTTAAGCTGGCTTGATGCAGCCATAATTTCTATGCTAAAAATTTCTTTTCTCACACTTCTTCATTGTGGAACTCCCTTCCGGCTCCATGCTTTCTAGCCAACTTTAATCCGCAAAAATTTAAATGCAATGTCAAACACTATCTACTGTCCTTTCTCTTCTTGCTCATTAGTAATGTATAGTAATTCTTCATTTTTCACTAGGATTTCTTTCATCTTCATTTCAATTGCTTTATTTCCACTAGTAGTATTAGTAGTAGTAATATTATCTGCAATTTTCATTAGATCAAGCATTGTCAAGCATTCTTCATTTTTCACTAGGATTTCTTTCATCTTCATTTCAATTGCTTTATTTCCACTAGTAGTATTAGTAGTAGTAATATTATCTGCAATTTTCATTAGATCAAGCATTGTCAAGCATTCTTCATTTTTCACTAGGATTTCTTTCATCTTCATTTCAATTGCTTTATTTCCACTAGTAGTATTAGTAGTAGTAATATTATCTGCAATTTTCATTAGATCAAGCATTGTCAAGCATTTTCCATTTTTTCAATCATATTTTTGTTTTTCTTTCATAACATTGTCAGCCATTATTATTATTAAATTTTTTAAATACTATTTACTTACATTGTAATTTCATCTGAATTTGTTTTCTATATTTCCACACTGGTAGGATGTGTGGGGGTAGTGAAACTGATAAAAGTTTTATCTGAGAAATTGGAGAGTTGAATTCAAATTCAAATCAGGTTTATTACATTCACTTACTCCTAAATAACCTTAGCAAAGAGATGAATCCATCTCTCCCCCCAACTATATAAACAGTAAAATTCATATCTGGACAAAATCTGTTTTTATACTCAAAATTAATGAATTATTCACTCACAAAAAATAATTCTTATTCTTACAATCCAAGATATGTTTTTGGCTTTAAATAACTATGTAAAGGGTTGACAAGCCATAAAACACAAATCAATTAATTAATCAATCCCTGAGGCAAAATCAGACAGGCACATGAAACATATTGTCATATCATCCTTTATTTCCAAACTTCTTCTTCAGGACATAGGCAATCATGACTCTCCACAATTAAAAAGGTTTTCGAAATGAAAATATTTTTGATAGACCAGAATAGTTTGCCAGAATGCTTTTCATCATCTACATTATCTTTTTTTCTCATATTTCTAAGTGAAAATGCCGGCCATTCTATGGTTGAGTGCTTTTACCATTGGAAAAAATGTTGATACATGAAATGATTTTCATTCGTGCATGTGACAGGTTTTTACTTAATTAGTGCCCAGGTTTGTCTGAAGTTAATCAATATCATTGATAGAACCGAGAGGAAATGTAGCAGAAAATGAAAATATTCCTCCACATTGTTCCCATGAATTAAATATTATACAATATTCAATAAGTTCAGACTGCGGGGTTTGGCGATGAAACATGTCGAAAAAACATTGTGCTGTACAAAATGTCAAGGAATTTGATCGGAAAAAAAACTCCTCGCCCTCATACCTATTTATGCATGTATACAGTGTTCTCACCAAGATTACTGCTCACAAAGGTTAGCAGCAAAAGTCTGTACTACATTTGATCCTTGCATAATGTTCAGATCAATATCTTGTATATTTAGATACAGTGTAACCTGGATATAAGAGACCCGGATATAAGAGAAACCCGGATATAAGAGAGATATTCACTGGTCCCAAATTAGAGCCTGTGTTAATGTATATAAAATAGACCAAACCCGGATATAAGAGAAACCCGGATATAAGAGCCTTCTTCTCCAGTCCCGACAACTCTCTTATATCCGGGTTACACTGTATTAGGCTATTCAGAAAATAATAACATTTTACCAGAAAGAATATTAAAACAAATGAATCTATAGTATGTACATTAATTCCTGACCACTGACAATCCATTTTCTATTTTTGATCTGTTGGTAGGGAGAGGTTAATTTTAGACAGTAAAATCATTATCAATGCATTAAGATTAGACAGAAAACAGTCTTATTATATCAGTTTTACTAGCATTTATTCCTGACCACTGACAATACCTTTCTTTCTGATTTTCAATACATTTTATAGTAAAATCATTATCAATCCATTTATATTATACTGGGTGCGATGGATGAATTGTCGTCAAAATTACGCAAAAATGAAAATAATGCTGACATCTCATTTTAACGGATATATGTACCAAAATTACATAAAAATATCTCGAAATACTAAAGAGTAAATTTATTCAATAAAATCACCATTGGCTTCAACGACGGCCTCCAGACAACTCTGGAATCTGCTGCAACACTTCTGGAGAGTCTCCTTGATTAAGTTTGTGAATGATGCCATAATCCTTGCCTTCTGTTCATCTTTGATATTGCAATGAGCTTTGTTGGTCTCTCACTCAACTGCACCCCACACATAATAATCAACGGGGTTGCAATCTGGGGAGTTCCTCAAAATCTCCAATCTCCTGATCAGTGGCCTTGCTGCTGAATGTAGTTTATTGTCATACCCAGGATGTTTTTTGGTTTTGTAGCAATTTATGGCAGTGGTCAGAACTACACATAGTGCAGCCTATTTTATGTTCAGTTTCCTTATTTCCTATACTACATTTGTTGTAAATGATCCACACTCCAAGAGATTTGAAATGTTTGGTATTTACTAATTCCATATCCTGATGCTTTAAATAATCTTCTCAGTGATCTAAATGCTGGCAATTGTAAATTATGAACTTTTAAAATATCATTTATTTTGGGTCTTTATTACAAAGAACACATAACCCTAACTCTGACAACACTGAAACCAGTTCTGGGAGGATTAGCTCACAAATAGGTATTTTGATTTAATCATTTACCCCCAAGCAAGCCACTAGTATGCAGGAGGATACAGGAAGTGAAAGAGAAGACTGAGAATAGGGAGAATTGAGGAAAGAATAAAAGATGAATGGGAATGCCACTAGTACGCAGGAGGGTTACAGGGAGTGAAAGTGAAAGAGAAGACTGAGAATAAAGGAGGATTGAAGAAAGGATAAAGGATGAATGGGAATGCCACTAGTACACACAGGTTTACAGGGAGTGAAAGTGAAAGAGAAGACTGAAAATAGGGAGGATTGAGGAAAGGACCAAATGATTGGGATTCAAAAAAACAGAAAATGGTGATTGACATTGCATTTAAATTTTAGAATATTGTAGTGAACAGGGAAGCAAGTAAGCAGAAGAGATTTCCATGGGCGGGAAATATGAGAAAAGAAATTGCTAGAATAGAAGTGGAAGTTGCATTTAGCCATTTAAACAGTGAAATGCTGGACATATTTGCCAATCTAGTAGCATGCTTAAATTCATGGAGTCGGAGCACAATGTAAAATAGCTGATCAGAATTAATTACATTATAGATCCATCTTTGGATTTTGTCAAGAATCCGGAGATGTACTGCAGGAGCATCAGACCAGATATGTCAACAGTATTCAATGCATGGATGAATGGTAGATTTATAAATGCGCAAGATGGATTCTGAAAAGAAAAATTGTCTGGCAAATGCAGTGATCCAATTTTCCTTGCTGTAGATGAAACAATTGATTTGATATAATTGCTCCACTTCAATGGAAAAAAGTGTAACCAAATGAAAAATGTATTGCTCTCCTGGAGTTTAGCATCAGCCATGCTGATAGCAGGCAGAAAAAGTTCTTTCCTGTCTATAGTAAGTCTGATATGTTCAACAAAGTAGAACTGGTAGCTACTCTTGAAAATAACCTCCAATCAGTTGTTAACTGTGGCAAGAAATGGCTTGTAAATTTTAATGCCTCCAAAATAAAACTGCTATCTTTGAATAATTGTATAGAACAATTTTTTACCTCCATCAGCATTGCTGATGCTAACCTCCAGGAGAGAGATGCATTGTGACATCTTGGTTTCAGGTTTTCCAATGACATAAAGTAGAGTGATTGGTTTGGTGTGGTTTGAATATTTAATGGCACATTCAAATCCTTATGGGTCATGTAATGCCAAAATTTAATTTCCTTGGGGACTTTGATAATTTTATTTTATTTTATTTGTTATTAAAATCTATTGCTGGAATTTTTTTACTATAAAAATGCATTTTTATACTTTCATAGTGTTTTTACCCCAGTTTGAATGTTCCTTATTTTAGTGCTACCACCCCAGGTCAGGGCAGACCTGGGAACAACAGCAATTTTGAGGTGGTTCTATACTCCTTAAAACCTTCCCAACAGAGGCCTTACTGCTGGATGTAGTTTATCATCATAACCAGGACATGGAGTGATTGTATTGAATCAATTGTTAGATCTGCTGCAAGGAGAGTTGGTTCATTGTGTCATGCCGGACACGTTTTCTTGCCAGAGTCCATCCTGGATGTTTATAAATCTGCCATTCACCTGTGTGTTGAATATTGCTACCATATCTGGTCTGGAGGTCCAGCTATATATCTTAAGAATCTTCACACAATCTAAAGAAAAGACTGATCTGCCATCCTGGTATTTGTTCTAACAAGTTCTCCTCCTCGCTACAAAATCCAAAGAAGAGGCTGTAAAGTTATCAATCTTTACCTGGCATCTCAACCTCAGTCACTTTCCCACTACCATGTAGTGGCTTTCCTCTGTCTGTTCTATAAATATTTTCTTGGCAATTGTTCTAACAAGCTCTCCTCTTTTGAATCTCAACTGTATGAACAGTGTACTAGTGTACTACTAGATTGCTATCTAGGTCTTATCATTTTACTGTCAAAATAGCTAGATGGAACTCTTTTCCGGTTTCTTCCTTTACTGTCACATGTTCTTCAAAAATTTAATTGCAATCCCAACTGCCATCTTCTGTATTCTTAAACTCCATTCTTCCTCCTCAATAATTTTGTCTCATTTTCTTTCATTCCCACTAACCCCATGTATCTTAGTGGCATTATCTTGCTTGGGGTGAGATGATTAAACAAAAGAAAAGTACAGTCAGTTATTGTCTCGTTTTCATCATTATTATCTCTTTCCTCATTATGTGCTCTAGAAATTTCAATCTGTCAATGAAGTTCAGATTTTCCAAGCCATCTTTCCTCATTATGTGCTCTAGAAATTTCAATCTGTCAATGAGTATCAGATTTTCCAAGCCATCTTTCCTCATTATGTGCTCTAGAAATTATTCTGTCCAATGAGTATCAGATTTTCCAAGCCATCTTTCCTCATTATGTGCTCTAGAAATTTTATTCTATCCAATGAGTATCAGATTTTCCAAGCCATCTTTCCTCATTATGTGCTCTAGAAATTTTATTCTATCCAATGAGTATCAAATTTTCCAAGCCATCTTTCCTCATTATGTGCTCTAGAAATTTTATTGTCCAATGAGTATCAGATTTTCCAAGCCATCTTTCCTCATTATGTGCTCTAGAAATTTTATTCTATCCAATGAGTATCAGCCATCTTTCTTCATTATGTGTTCTAGAAATTTCAGTCTGTCCTGTATCTGATTTCCCAAGCTTTCCTTCCTCATTGCATGCCCTAGAAATTTCTACTGCCTCTTCCTGGTGTTAAGTATAAGTTTTCTTTTGTTTCCATTTTTTCCAAAACCTTGTTGTTGCAAACATGTTCAGTCCATGGTATCCTCAACATCCTTCTGTAGAACAACATTTCTTTTGCTTCAATTTTCTTCTTCATCTTTGAAGAGATTGCCCACCAGTTTTCAGTGTCGCACTTTCCATCCCCCTTTAAAAAAAAAATTCCTCTGCTATTTAAATGTTTGTACTGGTTTGATTTTTGGTATCTCCAATGTGTAATTAGCATTTTGGGCTGTCCATTTTGCTAACAACCATCTAACATTTTTCATTGACATATAGGAGGACTGATATTATATACCCTTTGAGTACTATTTTCTTTGTTTTTAACAAAATTTACTCAACACTTATTATGTACATTTTCTTTTTCTTTGGTCAGTCAGTGAAGTGCCATACATGATACACGGTTGGGCAATCATGTATCTTTTGATACATGAGTCACGAGGCAAATTTTTTTCCGCAATAGGTTGCCAATTATTTCTGCAGTAGACTGGTTGCCAACCAAGGCTAAAGGACCTAGTCTGTCTTGCAACTCAACCCATAGATGTAGGAAGAAGGGCTGGATTCATACCTTTTTGTGTGCTTAAGTGAATCTAATGAACTGAAATGCCAAAAGGCATTTCTGATATATAACTTTTTCTTCCATCTTTCCTTGCAGTCAAAACAGAAGGGTCTATTATTTATCTGAGACAATGACAGGGTGTAATGTATATAACTAACAAAGGCACAAGCAAAATTATAAGATGATATTTGCAAGGAAATATTCCTAACAAAATACAGAATGAAAAGTATTGTCATCAATGCATCAACTCTTAGAGTTTAACTTTGCTTTCTTAATATAAATATATCCACCTGATGACCACGTACATTGTTATTTGGTCAATTATACACAAAGACAGGAAGTCAATGGCAGATGGAAATAGAAAGGAGACAAGAATTGACCTGTAATTGATCTAAATGACAGGCATGGCTTGTAACGATTGGATCTTATTTCAGAAATACAAAAAAAAAAAATAGATAAAGGAAAGAGAAATGATTTTCTTTGCATTTCATGTATCAAGATATTTTGGTTGCTTGAACTGGAATGACAGCTAAAGATTAATGAAGCTTGGATCAAAACTGAAGCTTAAGTCACAGCCACAACTGAAGTCATCAGGAACAAAATAGGAAACAAAGAAAAAAAAGGACAATAAGACTTTGAACAACAGCCAGCTGAGGCCAAAAGAAACTTATTGAGAATCAAACTTTCTTTTAATTTAATCACTTCAACTCAAGCAAGGCAATAAAGCCACTAAGATACAAGAGGTTACTGAGTGTGAGAGCATGTTAAAAAAGAAAATATTACTAAGGAGAGAGAAAATAAAAGAACAGGAATTAAGAAGACAGAAGGTAATGAGTAACACTGCATTTAGAGATCAAATTCGACTGGGAAGCCAGAAGAGAGAAGTGCAATAGACAAAACTGTTAGCTTAGAACTTATGGTTATATCTAGCCATTTAAAATGTAAAATGAAGAGACCTAGCTGCCACTCAAGTAAAGGACTCATATTCATAAAGTCTAGGTACCAAAGAGTAAAACTCATCAGAACAATTATGATGAAAATATTTATAGAAAAGGAACAGAGAAGATTATAGGACTGGTAAAGTTGCTGAAACCAAGATGCCAGTAGTAGATTCTTCTTTGTATTCTAACAAGAATCTCTAAATGCATAGCAGACTCACTAGACCTGATGTGGCAGCCATATTCAATTCTGAGCATAAATATCATATTCCTTGTTCCAGTATGTCTAACAAATCCACTCTGTTCTTTAATTTCTTTAGGTTTAATTCTGAAGTCTGTTCTCATCATAAAATTTGGATTATAAGTTTTATGTAGCTCATTAGGCTGCTTGTCCAATGGAGTTTGCATTCATTTGCCACTGGCTTCTTAAGCAGCGCTATGAAAATGGATCTACTTCTGGCATAATATGGTTGCTTTAAATGTCATTTATTACGTTGGTAATTTTGTCAATGCCCATTATCTAAAGCTACCAGCATTTCTATTATGATTGCATCTGGTCTATCTCATGTGTTCTTGTTTAATTTGGACAGTGTTGATTTCATTTTAGACTTTAATATGTCTGGTCCTTCCATATTTTTGCGTACCATAGTTTGTCCTCTTTCATTGAGGATGTGTTCTCTGATGTATTTATTGAGAGCGTTAACAAGGAATGAGATTAAGTTGAGAAAGATTGGTACATAGTTATTAACCAAATTTGCATCTGAAATTTTTTACTTTATAATGTCCGATCAATATTAATCAAGTGCATTAACAAGGAAGGCGTTTATGTTAAAAACAATATTTGTGTGGAATAAAACCATTTTTTTCTTGATTTATTGCAAACCAAACTGGTATGAACTTTGCAGCAATATAGAAAGCGCCACATTTGTATTCTATATTCCTCTTAAAAGGATTAATTTGATGTGGATTTTACAAGAATATAAATTACAGGATAACAATCGAGGAAAACTTTGAAATGAAGAATTCAAGCTTCAAATTTACACCAAAATTGTTACAAGAACTGGCACCTTTCTCATGCAGAGAAAGCAAATATTTACTTTCACAGCTGCAGGGGTAAAAAAAAAAATTCTAAAGGATGTCAGAGGTCTGGCAGATACAACCCCAGAAGGAAGAATAACAAAGGTTAAGTCTCTCTCTCCCCAGGTAACTGCTCTTCCCTCATCTGCTCTAAAGAAATAAGAACTGGCAAACAAATCCTAAATTAAAACCACTTCAGGATATCCTTAATTGAATATTTATACAGCAACTGCTTCTAGCATCAGGCACACTTGACCAAGAAGCACGACTCAAGTAAAACCTTTCCAAAACAGAAACTATAATCTGGAATTTGAATGGAAGTAGTGAAGGTACATACCCTGAATCCATCATGAAAATTCAGAATGTGGACTTAATAAATACTAAATGCTTCAAATACTTCAGAGGACAGATTAGTAATAACAAATTTGGTATAGAAAATTGATCTGAGGATAAGTTGTACCATAAATTCTTTTGTACAACACCATAAGATGGTACAAACCAAAATATTGATTTGGAAACACAAATCATGTACTTAAAAGCCTTGTCAGATCAAGACTCACATACAGATGTCATGCCTGGTATCTGACTCATTTGCAAATGTTTAAACAATCAGCTATATACAACCATTTTCAATGTTTAAAAATGGCGACAATCAAAAGAATACATACATATATATATATATATATATATATATATATATATATATATGGGTAAATTGCGATGGATAAATTGTTGTCTAGATTTTATATTTTTAATTTTGTGCATGCATGTTTTTTGTTTTTGATTATGTCAACTGCACAGTACAGTAGAGTCAGTTGGGCAATGTCTGGGTGAAATGAGCACCACGATACAATTCACTCCAACAGAAATTTGAAAATGCCATGCTGTCCTGCTTGGCATTCACACATGAAGCTCTAATACGAACATTTCAGAGTGTTTGGGTGTCAATCTGAAAACAGTGCAGAGGATTCGGAAAAAGTTAGATGAGTCTAATGATGATTACGATGGTGTTTCGAGTGATCACTAATGATGGCAACATTATGCCTACATTCATCTTACCACAGAGAGGCCTACATCAAGTGCCTTGAAATTTTGCTGCCCTGGGTCTAGAGGGTCGATGCTGGAAGACCCTATGTCTAGCAACAGGATTCTGCACCATGCCACACAAGCAAGAGAACTCAGTCATGGCTGTCAAACAATTTCTGCGACCACCTCACCCATTACATCTGGCCACCTAACTTCCCAAACTGCAACCCCCTTGATTATTATGTATGGGGTGCAGTTGAGCGAGAGATCAACAAAATTCCTTGTAATAGATGAACTGAAAGTAAGGATTATGACAGCATTCCCAAACTTAAACAAGGAAGACCTCTCAGAAGAGTTGCAGGAGATTCCAAAGTCATTTGGAGGGCCTGGTTGAAGCCAATGGCAATTTTACTCTTTAGTATTTTAAGATATTTTAGTGTAATTTTGGTAAATATATATGTTAAAATGAGATGTCAATGTTAGTTTCATTCATCACACGATATATATATATATATATATATATATATATATATATATATATATATATATATATATATATATATATATATATATATATATATATATATATATATATATATATATGTATATGTATGTATCACACATATATATATATATATATATATATATATATATATATATATATATATAATTCTACAATAAGAAATTAGTTAGATGAAGACACCATTGCCACTAATAGTCTTACCATTATGTTGGAGATATTTCTTGGAGGTATATATGCCAGGTATTTCTGTCACACGCTATATATATATAGAGAGAGAGAGATAGAGAGGTAGATATAAATAAAGACAAAAGGATATTTTGTCCTCTGATGATGAAACACATTGGCTAAGATACATTTTTGTCTTGACTCATATTGGCCTTTTGCAGATATATTCCATCTGCAATTTTACACACGCACACACACACACACACACACACACACACACACATATATCAATCATCCAATTATATATACAATTTTATTTATTTACTTACTTCCCCCCCCCATGGCTGGAAACAAGTACACTTGTCACTAACCAAGGCTATAAGACCCAGTCTGTTCTACTATTTGTGGTGTAATGGATATCAGCTCAGAGTGAGAACTTGCAGAGCTGAGTTCAAATTCCATTCAAGTTCATTAGATTCACTTACAGATAAATAACCTTGGGAAAGGTATGTATATATCTCTTCTCCCCCAGCTATGGGTTGAATAGCAGGATAGACTGGGTTCTTTAGCCTTGCTTGGCAACCAGTCTACCACAGAAATAAATGGCAACCTACTGCAGAAAAAATCTGCCTTGTCAGTCAAGTATCGAAAGATACATGACCGTCCAAGCATATATCACATATGGCACATAACTGATTGATTGGGACACTTACACATGCAGTGTAATGGTTAACAAGCTTGTCTTGCTAGATCAATTACAACTGAGTAGTGTTTTCAATCCTCACCGGTGCTCTCATACTTTCAGCCTTGTGCACATCTAAGCTACTTTTAGAAAATCAACATAACTGACTGACAACTAAATACTTCTAATAAAATAATCTGTTCAGCATACAATTCATTCATTAATGAGTAATTACTTAAAATTTTGTTTAAATCAAATAATTCCATGATTTTTGGTAAATTTTAAAAAAACACTGTAACAGTTTTTTTTTGCTTTCATTTTAGTAAAAAACACATTCATTTTGGCAGTGCCTAAACATACAAAAACTATTTCACATTTATTCTCTTGAAAAGTCAGTCCTTTGTTTTTGTTAGTCTGCGACCTAAATACAATGGCCATAATCTTAAAGTATGGAATCCTTAATGTTGTAACCGAGGGAAAGTTACTGAATAGAATAATCCTACGAGGGTTGGTAATGAACAATAATACCTAGGACAAGAACAACACATATAAGATTTGCTAGCAGCGTGTAGAAGAAGTAGTCAAATGCTAGAAGTGAGTCAAATGAATTCCACAATGAATCTCCAACTGAATGATATCGACCAACTGCCCAACATGGTCAGAAGCCCGCATTTAATGTAGGGTATTCAAGCTTGTAGGCTCGGCCAAAAATTCCCCATAGACACCCCACCATATAAAACAGGGTCAGGTAGCTGTTTCCTTTTCGACATAGGCTTATTTGGGGATCCTCTCTGCCCAGACGCAGAGAATTTGACCAGCACAGCTGGAGACAAATCTCCAACTGCAGACCAACATACAGTATTTACTATTGTATTTATGTGAATGGGGACATAACTGTTATCGTCTGTAGGTATGCTACAACACTTATCAACCCTTTGCAGGTTATTTTAAAGCCAGAAAATAATTTTAGATTATAATTTGTAGATAAACATGATTTAGTGATACAAGTTTTACTAATTAACCCATAGCTGGAGGGAGAAGGCATAGATTCATACCTAACCAGAATTTTATAAACAAACAAGAAATTACAATGTGGATATGAAGTGGAGAATCAATTCTGCATTACAATCAATCTATAAACTGATCCCTCACTTTGTGACCACAGTAACTTCTATACATTTATATTCCAGAGAATGTAAATAAATTTAAATGACATGCCTGTGTAGCTAATCAATATTTCATTGATTGATTCATTCATTTTTACAGCTTATATCAACCCTTTGCAGGTTATCTAAAGCCAGAAAATATTTTTAGAGTGTAAGATTTTTTTGGTTTTAGAGAAAATAATGGTTTAGTGATACAAATCTTACTGGTTAACCCATAGCTGGGGGAGAAGAGATGGATTCATAACTAACCATAATTTGTAAAAACACCCAAGAAATTATAATGTGTATATAAAGTTGGGGATCTATTCTATATTACAACAATAAAGAAACTGATCCCTCACTTTGTAGCCACAGTAGTTTCTATGCATTTATATTCCAGAGACTGTAATAAATATAAAAGGCATGCCTGTGTAGTTATTCAGTATTTCATTGACTGAAACATTGTTTTCTACATTTTAGCAACTTTTTGCAGGTTATTTAAAGCCAGAAAATATTTTTATTTTTTTAAATAATAACAATTTAGTAATATATGTCTTATGAATGAACCCATAGTGATTCACAGATTAGTGCCAGATAAGTATCTTGTTCTTGTCAGAGAGACAAGGAATTTTCAGAACATAAAGGGCTCACAGTGCCATAGAAACGAAGCCAAAAGGAAATGAAATTAGGAAAATAGTTGGAACCATTCAAGCAACAACGTTACAGAGAACAGCTGAAATACTATGACATAACTTTGTCTGGGTATCCTCTCTGCCCAAAGTCAGAGAGTTTGACCAGCATAGCTGGAGACGAATCTCCAGCTGCAGGATATCTTCCAACCACCCCATGCAGTCAAATGTGGCACAAGGCCGAATTTAATGTGAGGTACCTGAGCTCATAGGTTCAGCCAAAAATTCACCGTAGAGCCTGTATAAAACAGGGTCAGGTAGCTATTTCCCTGAGATGTGACCCTGCCTTTCGACATAGCCTCATCTAGGGATCCTCCCTGCTTGGAGACAGAGAGTTTGACCGGCAAAGCTGGAGATGAATCTCCAACTGCAGGATAACTACCAACCGCCCCATACAGTCAGATGTAGCGCAAGGCTGAATTTAATGTGGAGTATCCGAGCCTGTAGGCTAGGCCAAGAATTCCCCGTAGACCTTGTATAAAACAGAGTTAGGTAGCTCTGTCCTTCAACATAACCTTGTCTGGGCATACTCTCTACCCGGAAGCAGAGAGTTTGACCAGCCCAGGTGGAGACGAATCTCCGGCTGCAAACCAACATACAGTATTTACTACTGTATTTATTTGAATAGAAACATACCCATTATTGTCTGTAGATATGCTCTAACACTTAATAAAAGGAGGATTAAATTCAGTATTTTATTAAGACGATTATATTGAAGTAAATTTTCCTTTCACAATAAATTCTCTGCACTTGTTTCCATTAAATGTGTTACTTAGAACGATTACTTTGCTACTATACAAAATACATATCTGAATCTTTGTCATAAAGTACAATTTATAAATGGATTAATATATGTCACTTGGCCTTTAGAGGTTAAAGTTGAAAACATTCGGCTGACACTTAATTTCACTTAACAGTTTTAATGACGCAGATGAATAACAAAAACCGTAATATCTCTTGATGGTCTGAAGTGTTTTCTAAAAACAGTTAACCATTAAAGAGAAAAAAACCTCCAATGTCTCTGTAATAAAATAAATAACAAATTCTTAAGATGACATTGCTGTGAAATTCATATTTGCAAGCTATATGTCCACCACTCAAATCTGAATATCAAATTTATATATATATATATATATATATATATATATATATATATATATATATATTATTTTTTAAAACTTTTTTTATGTTTATATGTTCTTTTTATAGATACAAATATTTAAGTAAATGCTCTGTTTATAATAAACAGTATTAACAACTATATAAAAGAACATATAAACATAAAAAAATGTCTTAAAAAAATAATTGTCAGACTTTATCCATTTCATATATATATATATATATATATATATATATATATATATATATATATATATATATATATAAAAGGCAGGATGTGTGTGTGTGTGTGCATGTGTAATGAATGCATGGCCACAATTTTCATGTAGTTTGCAGCCATTTTGTACTGGCCAGAGTGAGAGCCTATAGCTGGCTGCCACAAATAGGCAGGACGATTCTATTGGCCAGTGTGAGAGCCAACAGCTGACTGACACGAATGTTAACTAGCATGCTAGCATGCAAAAAAAATTGATAGCTGCATTTGTCACAAGTGGGAAAAATTTAAATCTGCATTAGCACTTTACTCCAATTGGCTCATTTGCTTGCTTAAACTCAACGTTGATTCTGATTCCACAAAACTGGGTTGGGTGTGAAAAAGTATTTGTTGTTAACATTCTTTTTTCATTCGGTTTTTCCAGTTACGAGTCCTTTTTTAAAGCTGATCGTTTTGTGTTCATTTTGTTTAGTTCTTTTTTTTGTAACAGATTTAATGTTTAGTATAGAGCTTAGAAAAATTTGCAGTATGAGACAGGCAAGAAGTAAGGCATGTAGCAACATCAGCACGGCAAAGGGCACTCCTTTAAAGGCAAGGAAGGGCAAACATATTTTAAGTCAAGTGATAGCGATTGCTGTATGAGTCGTACAATTTTTGAATCAAGCACGGACAACGCCAGGCCATGCTGCTAGTATGTATGTATATATATATATATATATATATATATATATATATATATATATTGTGTTGGCTTTTTCTTTTTTATTAATAATGCTTCCATTATTTTTAGCCTTTTTTTTTTTTACATGTGGACAAGGTTATTATAATTGTATTATCACCAATATGTTGCGGATGGAGTTTGGTTG
>CAHIKZ030004007.1:2150000-2192500 GCA_903632075.3 Acanthosepion pharaonis
GACAGAGTCACATCCCCTTTCCAGGAATCAATAAAACTGTCAAAATGACTAAGGGAATTCAGAGCAGCATGAATCCATCCAGCTCTTATCTCAAATAACAACTTAAAAGAGACTGTTTGACCAACACAAAGACTGACCAAAATTCATGTTAAAAAAAATGATAAAATAAATGAAAACTACAGACAAAAGTTCATTTTCTCCATCAAGACATTCATTTCTGTAGTTCACTGCTACCAGCAAGCAGAACATTTTTTTTTCCTGATGATGGCCATGTTGGCTGAAACTAGTCAAGGAATCTAAATGAAATAATAATAAAAACGAAAGAATATTAATATACAACCCAGTGTGTCTGAAGATTTTAATTTTTAATATTTTTTATTGTTCAATATATATATATATATATATATATAAAATATGGATATAGGAATAAGCACAGCATGGTGACTTGCAATTTTCACACCATAACTATCTGAAGATCACTTGAAGCATGAAACTGACAGTCACCATGCAGTGTTGATGCCTATATCTCCACTATCTTCAATACTAGGCAAACATCTCTATAACACAGCTAATCCTAAACAATGTATGTACATATATATAAAATGACCAAGTTCTTTTTTTGGTGTGTGTATGTTGGGGTGGGGGGTAATCATTTCAACCCAAACAAGGCAATAAAGCCCCTAAGATACAATGGGTTATTGGTTTAATCATCAACTGTGTTTTTCTTAAGTATCATCAAATGTGTTTTTTTCTTAAGTATTTGAATATTACTTGAGGCATGAAACAGACAGTTACCATGCACTGCTGATTCCTATATCTCCACTACCTCCAATACTAAGCAGACTTCTCCTATAACACAGCAAATCCAAACAATATATGTACATATATATAAAATGGCCACATTTTGCTTTTAATTATCAAATGTGTTTTTCCTAGTTAACACTAGAAATATTTACATGAGACAAATCTACACATTATCAGTTTCACAATATTTCCTGTGTACCGTCAAGAACCCCTGCTAAGATAAAATATAGGATGAAGTGGTTTCCTGTCTTTGAAAATCTCTGAATTCCCATCTGCTGACCCAATTCTGTAACAGGTCCTTTTGCTGTATTATTAAGAACTAGATAAACCCATAAGAATTTCATGGTTTTCCTATTTGAATTTTAATGATTGAATAAGCTCATGGCAAATTCTACAACAATAAAATATCCATAAAAATTTCCCTTTCACATCGTTAAATATTTGAGCTTAACAACATTACCAAAATATTCTAATAACAATTATAAATATGAATACTGATTGTTATTTTAAGAAGTAAGGGGGTACAAATGAAACGACTTGAAATTGACAATTTTTTCCATTTTCCACTGAAATAGACATTAAACATTTCTATCTTTCCTTCTTTCTTTCATTTTCTAACTGAAATCAAGTAGCATCTCTGATATGTTTTTTTAATCTCCCCCACCCTGTAATCAAAATGGAATAGTCCATTATTTATAAAGCATTGGCAGGAGGTAATAACAGTTCTATCTTCATTCCTTCTTTTCTTTCTTTCTTTTATTTCTTGCTGAAACCAAGTAGCATCCCTGATATGTTTTTTCATCTCTTCCTGGAATAGTCAATTATTTATAAGTTACTAGCATAAGACATTAAACATGTCTATCTTCTCATCATTTGTTCTTTTTTTCTTTTATTTCTTGCTGAAACCAAGTAGCTTCTCTGATATATTTTTCCATCTTTGCCTGTGATTAAATCAGAATAGTCCATTATTTATGAGGTATTGGCAGGAGGTAATAATCACTTCTATCTTCTTTCCATCCTTTCTACCCCTGCTGAAACCAAGTAGCTTCTCTGATATATTTTTCCATCTTTGCCTGTGATTAAATCAGAATAGTCCATTATTTATGAGGTATTGGCAGGAGGTAATAATCACTTCTATCTTCTTTCCATCCTTTCTACCCCCTGCTGAAACCAAGTAGCTTCTCTGATATATTTTTCCATCTTTGCCTGTGATTAAATCAGAATAGTCCATTATTTATGAGGTATTGGCAGGAGGTAATAATCACTTCTATCTTCTTTCCATCCTTTCTACCTCCTGCTGAAACCAAGTAGCACCTCTGATATGTCTTTTCCATCTTTCCACACAATTAAAACAGAATAGCTCATTATTTATAAGGTAATGGCAAGAGGCATAAACACTGTATATTGGTCCTATCAGAAAAGTGTTTGTAAAATCATGTATATTAATAAAATTCTCCCTCCCCCTAAAATGAAGCATACTCAAAAATCAATACATGATTGGCTGTCCAGAAACTCGACTAATGAAATCATCTTCAACAAAGCCAAGACCATCTACCAGCAGGCACTTGCAAAAAACAGGCTCAATAGCATTATGAAATACTGCCAGTAATGGTGATAATAATAGTGATGGTAATGGTGATGATAATAATAGTGATGGTGATGATAATAATAATAGTGATGG
Organism: Acanthosepion pharaonis; assembly: GCA_903632075.3. Lineage (NCBI taxonomy): Eukaryota > Metazoa > Mollusca > Cephalopoda > Sepiida > Sepiidae > Acanthosepion > Acanthosepion pharaonis. The sequence goes on from CAHIKZ030004007.1 coordinate 2,152,486, forward strand.
TGATGGTGATAGTGATCATAATAATAGTGTTGGTGATGATAATAATAATAATAATAGTAATGCTGATTCTGATCATAATAATAATGGTGATGATAATAATAATGGTGATCATGATGGTGATAATAGTGATGCTGATCATAATAATAGTGATGGTTATGATAATAATAGTGATGGTGATGGTGATAATAATAATAATAGTGAGTGTGATGATGATAATAGTGATAGTGATGATAATAATAATAGTGATGGTGATGATGATAGTGATCATAATATTAGTGATGGTGATCATAATAATAATAATAATAGTGATGGTGATGGTGATTATAATAATGGTGGTGGGGATCATAATAATAATAATAGTGATTGTGATAGTGGTCATAATAATAATAATAGTGATGGTGATGGTGATCATAATAATAGTGATAGTGACGATAATAATAATAGTGATGGCGATGATAATAATAATAGTGATGTGATAGTGAACATAATAATAGTGATGGTGATGATAATAATAATAATAATAGTAATGGTGATTCTGATCATGATAATAATGGTGATCATGATGGTGATAATAGTGATGCTGATCATAATAATAGTGATGGTTATGATAATAATAGTGATGGTAATGGTGATCATAATAATAGTGATGGTTATGATAATAATAGTGATGGTGATAATAATAATAGTGAGTGTGATGATGATAATAGTGATAGTGATCATAATAATAGTGATGGTGATGGTGATGATAATAATAGTGATGGTGATGGTGGTCATAATAATAATAATAGTGATGGCGATGGTGATCATAATAATAGTGATAGTGATGATAATAATAATAGTGATGGCGATGATAATAATAATAGTGATGGTCATAGTGATCATAATAATAGTGATGGTCATAGTGATCATAATAATAGTGATGGTCATAGTGATCATAATAATAGCGATGGTGAGCATAATAATAGTGATGGTGATAGTGATCATAATAATAATAATAATAATAGTGATCATGATGGTGATCATAATAATAATAGTGATGACTCCAGAGGTAATGAAGGAAAAAGAACCTGAGGCAGGAAAATAACTTTGTTTAACCTGACAATCAGCAAAGCAGTAAGGATAAATACTGGCTAAACCTTTATAGGCTTATAGATAAGCACTTTGTTGGGGGTGGGTGGGTAATAATGGATTTTGTAATACAAGTTTTACTAATTAACCCATAGCTGGAGGGAGAAGAGATGGATACCAACATTTCACAAGTGTATTTGCACATCAATAATTATAACAAATCCAACTGGAACTGCAACTCGGCTCTCTGATTAACAATTCCGAGCCATTATCCATTACACCACCTGAACCTCCAAGCTTACAAAACCTTGCACTCCCAAGCAATCACGCATCTAAGTACAGTCTTAATTGTTGCTTAATTTCGATGATTATACAGGAGTCGGTAAAATGTTTGTATTGGAGCCTGTGGGATGAATGCAGTACAGCATGCTGCTTCCAAATTTCTGGCAAAGTGAATTACATCCTGGTGCACTTTTTCTTACAGATGGTGCCCAACTGACCCTACTATACTGTGCAGTCGACAAAATAAAAAAAAAACAATGCACAAAACTAAAAAATATAAAATGGTGAGAATTTACCCATCACATCCTCCGTGTGTGCGTGGGTATATATATATATATATATATATATATGTTATTATAATATTTTTATTATAATATTTTACATTTCTACACAAAAATTTCCATGTTTCAGAACTTTAAAATTGTCCTCATCAGGCAATGTTAGAGAACTTATGATGAAAATAATTTACTTGCTGAAAACAATTCGGTAGCTCATTTGAGAGTTAAAAAGTTTAAAGTTCCGAAACACGGAAATTTTTGTGTAGCGATGTAAAATACTATAAAAATATTATAATAATATTTTGCTCTACATTGTATTGAGCACTTTTTAAAAAAAAGTAAATACTAAGAACTGTGGATTCTTAATCTGTCTGTTCTTTTCTTTTTTCTTTTATATATATATATATATATATATATATATATATATATATATATGGGCATAAATGATATATAAATTTTAATATACCAGGACAATGTTGGGAAAAAAATTATTATTATTATTACTGAATTGGAATCAAATACAGATCAAATATAAATTGGAATCTAACAGAATGATTGGATAAAGGACGAATAGGAAACATTTTTCAATCTAACTTTTATTAAAGGATTCATCAGAAAATGAGATATGGAGAAAAAGAAGAAAGAGAGACTGATATTTTTATTTCTGTGTTCTTTCATTTTCATTGGTTAATCAGGTTTCACATGCATTTGACTTGTTAAACAAATGTCAGAATAATTCATGACGTTCCAAATTCAAGGAGAGACAACATGATTTGGTTTGGTTTGTTTTATGGCATATCAACCTCAATGGGCCATTTAATGCTGGCAAATTTTTGTCACTGGTAATATTTTTTCCTTTAAAAATCTATTTTTGGTAATATTTTTTTCTTCAAAAATGTATTGCTGGTAATAATTTTTCTTCAAAAAAATATTGCCTGCAATAATTTTTTTACAAAAAGTATTTCTGGTATTAAAACCTATTTTTACGTTTTTATAGTATTTTTACACCAGTTTGGGGGTGGGGGTTAACTACTTGCCCATAGTTGGGACCCTAACAGATGCTGCCACCCTGGGTAGGGTGGACCTGGGAACACCAGCAATTAAGTGATGGTTCCATGTTCCTCAAAAGCTCCTGATCAGTGGCCTTGCTGTTGGACGTAGTTTATTGTTAGAAATAATTAAGTAAATTTCTTTGAAAGTTTATTCCTAACATTGCTTGACAATGGAACAAGACTATGGATTTTAAGTTTAATTTTTAGAATTAAATTCATAAATTTAGTTTCATTTTTGAAACATTAAAATTTTCTGTCATGATGGAATCATATTTTTAACAGATACTAATTATAAAATTTTGTTCTATTGTTTGTACCGAGCAGTTTTTTAAAAATAAAAATAACTGATAAGAATGCCAGATTATAAATCTTACAATTCTTTCTTATTATTTTAATATATATATATATATATATATATATATATATATATATATATATATATATTATGATACTCATAGGACAGATTGAAGGCAAGAGAGATAGAGGAAAGCAACACATAATCTACTGAGCAAGGTTTTACAAATGGATGATAAAATAAGGTTTAGGAGAGATAACAAAAAGAGAAAATTTATTAAGAGTACAAAGGACAGGAAATTGTGGAGAGCCATGATCGCCAACATCCTGAAGGGGCACATAGAAGAAGAAGAATGAGCTTAAGTAAATGGATGGCAGAACAAGGTTTAGGAAAGATAACAAAAAGACAACATTTTATTAAGAGCTACAAAGGACTGGAAATTTTGGAAAGCCATGACCACCAATGTCCTGAAGGGACATGGCACATAGAAGAAGAAGAAGAATGAGCTTGAGTAAATACATGAAGGAACACGGTTTAGGAAAGATAAACTTTCTAATACATTCCGTCTTCTTGCAATCGATGTTTAGTCCTTTCTTCTCTCTTTCCTTCGCTACCTTCTGTCGTTCTTGCAGTTTCCTTTCCATGATTGTTGTCAACAACATCTCATCTGCATATCTTACGTTGTTAAGATCATTTAACCTACTAAAACTAATATCTTTTTGGGGTCCCTATGCACGTGCAAAATGAAGCTGAATACATTACAAGAGAATATCTGTAAGCACCCAGTACGTCTCAAATTCATTTGCAATAGTCTGCAAAAATGGATTGCTAACTGCAATTTAGGAATGTCTACATATAAATATTTATGAAGCTTAGCTTAGTCTGCCACAAGGCCACAAATGTGGAGCACCAGTTGAGGAATTGACCCAACATATACTCATGAATCAAAATGGCTGCTTATGATTGCAAAGGGAAGTAACTCACAGTAACTCATTAATTATGAAGGTTGTATTGAACTAAACCAATATTCATAAAAAATGACATTTGAGGATTGATAATATCTTTTACTGTGACTTGATGTAAATAAAACCAAGTGGAAAAGGAAAACTATTCAGAAGTGAATGTCAATGACAACGCTTTATGTAAGAAATTCAACTGACATACAATACATATTACAAAAGCCAAAGACAGATTTAAAAATCTCGTTCTCATGTCACGTTGACCACTGGCTGTGATGTATTGTAAGGTTGCCTGCACCTGCAAAGGAAGATGCCAAAGAATGGCTGGGTAGGGGATGAAATTAGTTAAGCAGAGCTAATCTCTGTTTTTGATAGATAGATAGATAGATAGATAGATAGATAGATATATAAAGAAAGAAAGATAATGTGAAGAATGATATAGGTAGGTAAGTAGGTAGGTAATGAACAGACTGACATAGATAGATAGATAGATAGATAGATAGATAGATAGATAGATAGATACTAAACAGAGGAGAGAAAGAGATAGAGAGAGATAAAATAAATAAGAAATAGAGTTTGGATAAAATAAATCCACTTTGAAGATTAATTTTTTAATGGCCAATTCTAGGTTGAGAATGCTTACAATTTTTTCAAATTCCTGAAAATATGCATTTTAGAAACTCAAAAGTTGCCACTGCGAATTTTTTAGGGAAGGCTGTCATTTTCATTTTCTATTGAATCTTATTCAGTCATTAGGATGACGTTGTCTTTGGTGGGATGGTGGGTGGGGATACAAGAAATGCTAAAAATCAACAAATTGTAAACAGATCGTCTGCAACAGAAATGCATAATAAAGAACAAAAAAAAAGGAGACCTCTTAAACTGACAGGGAGGATGAACTCATGTTGTGTTCTTTCCACTGCTTGCTGCCTTCTCTCCTTGATGAGAAGCAGACAAGGAGACAGACACAAGGTCTGTTGGATGAGTCACATGCACGTGCATGCATAAAAACTTCAAAGGACACATCTAAATACATGTAGACAATACATATGGATTATATAATAGTTGGATTCTATCATTAATTCTCAAGAACTTGCAATACATTATTCCTGACTTTTCATATATATTTAAGGAAAAATCATTAGCAATGCATTTCCATTATACATATAATAGTCCTATTCTGTCAGTAATGCTTGCATTCATTCCTGACCACTGACAATCCCTTTCTTCCTGATTTTCAATGCATTTTTATAGTAAAATCATTAGCAATGCATTTCCATTATACATATAATAGCCCTATTCTATCAGTAATGCTTGCATTCATTCCTGACCACTGACAATCCCTATCTTCTTGATTCTCAATGCATTCCTATGTTATAATTATTACCAATGCATTTACATTATTTTGATTGCAAAATAGAAAGCGTTAGTGCTTAAATTTCAAAAATAAAACTTAATCTTGTGCTCAAGTAGCTTTATCCTGAAAAACACATTACACATGTTAAATATTACACAAAATTACAAGAAAAGTTTAGCTCAATATTAATTCTTGGTCTGACATTAGCAGAAGCATTGCTTTCAAGTGGAATAATAAAAAAAAAAAAAAATTCCATGGAATTAAGCTGTGGAATATGAGGCAGAAGGAATCGCTCTATAAATCCTAAATCCAACATTCGTCATAGAAAACTTAAGCTGTTCTTTGCAAACTGAAATTTTTCATGACAAACAACATTTTCCGATGATTCACATCCAATTTTTTTTACTGTTGAAACAGCGTGCAATAAAAAAAATAAGTCTTGAATAAAGGCTATTACAAATTGAATAAAAGGATAAGAGTCGGCTGAAAAGTTCATAGGCTCACTATGAAGGAGTGATGCTAGAGCTGTGAAACCTTGTATGCATTAATTTCAACTTCTTATTTATAAATGCATTACTTCTTTACAGGTATGAGGGTGGACTGAAATGTTCATAGGCTGACTGTGAAGGTATGATCCTGGAACTATGAAATATTGCATGTATTAATTTAAAACTCTTCTTATTCATTACTGCATTGTTTCTTTCAAAGTAAACTGACATCTGAAGTCTTCAGATGTCACTAGTAGTGACTTCTCTAGACAATGGACAAAATTTGACATAGTGGTATTATGAAGTACCTGTAGAAAAAGGGTTTAACCACCAAGGACATTGATACTGACATGGTTGCTACATTAGGGGATGATACGCCAGCTTTATCAACAGTGCAAAGGTAGGCACAGAGAGGCAACCTTATGATGGTTAGAAAGTGATGGATCTTTGGATTTTATCAAGGGGTTCAAGGTAAATAGCAGGGGCACCGTACCATATGGGGCAGCCACATTCTAAGCATGGGCATATGGCAGACATAGATATTTAAGACAGATTCTGGAGAGAAAAACTGTCTTGCTTGACACAGTGAACCAACTTTCTTAGCAGTTGGCCTAGCAATGGATTCATTATAGACTTTCCACTTTATGTCAGCTGAGAACATTAGCCTGAGAAGGCCCAACAGTTCACTTTCCTGGAGGTTAGCATCAGCCATGCTGATGGAAAGCAGAGAAGGCTCTCTCAGATGATTAATGGAGGGAAGTTTAATTTTGGAGGCATTAAAATTAGCAAGGCATCTTTTGCTCAGTTAAAGACAGACTTGAGGTCATTTTGGACATCAGCTTCCATTTTGATCTTGTCAAACTGCCCAACCTTACTATCGAGGCAGAAGTAACTGGTTGTGTCATCAGCATAGATGCAAAGAAAAATTGTCTTGCATGACACAGTGAACCAGCTTTCTTAGCAGTTGGCCGAGCAATGGATTCAATATAGTCTTTTCACTTCATACATTTTTTTCTATAGTCCTATGTACCATTATTTAAATTAAACATTATATCTAAAAAGTTTTTTGGTTGGTTGGTTGGTTGGTTGGTTGGTTGGTTGGTTGGTTGGTTGGTGAGATAACAGAAGCCTTTGGCAATTATCAAGGTATAACTCAAGGATAAAACAGAATCTTTTTGATACTTGTTTTTTACGGCTAAATTCATCCTAGCTGCTCTTACATCTCAAATTTTAGATCATTTTTCCAAATTGTAGAAGAGAAAATCATTGCCTCTTGGCAGGTAAATCTGAATTGAAATCTGGATAACAACACTCAGGTAACAGGTTGACATTAATAAGGTTTAAAGTTAATAGTTAAATTAATCAGTGCCATAAGCTTGCGAGTAAGTGACTATGACTGCACGATTTCCTTTTCATATTACTGACTGCAGCTCTGACAAGCAGAAAGGTTAACATAAATTTTATGTTTATTTTTGGCGAGGAAATCTGAGAAGACCACCGCCTCTTGCAAATTCTTCTTAAATTCAGTTACATGAGGAGAGAAATGAAATTCAACACAGTGATTATCTCCCCTGGTAGTTCACTCCCAAGCAGAAACTAGAAATTATGGCTCAGACAAACTTGATTATATTTCTACAGAAATTTTTAGTTTTCAATTGTTGTTACTTTCATTTTTTTAAAAATTTAAATGTGAATAGTCATTGTGCTCCAGTGTGATATACTAGACAGTCTACATAGATAGTGAATTTAAAAAAAAATATAAAAATATGTCTGCTAAGCTTCCATGTTTTGTTTTGTTTTATTTTTTGGTATATGGCATAGACACTTAGAAAGATAGATAATGAATGGACTGACAATTAGATAGATAAGGACGGACTGAGAGAGATAAATAGAAGGATAAAAGGAGATAGATAGATAGATAGATAGATAGACAGAAAAGACTGAAATAGAAACAAACTGAAAAAGATAGCTAGATAGAAAAAGACTGAGATAGATGTGTGTGTGTGTATATATATATATATATATATATATATATATATATATATATATATATATATATATATATATATATATATATATGTATGTATTTTATTGTATCAGAAGTAATATTATTAGATAACTCAGCCCTTGAGATAATTATGATTGTATCAATTACAGAATGTCTATTTCATTATTTTATAAACTCTTATTTACATAAACTAAATTTCAAATTTAAAGATCTACACTTGTGAGTTCTCTGAAGCCCAAATATTTTTTTTAAGCATATAACAAGTGTAACAGCAAAATTGTCTAATTGTTAGATTAATCTCTGAACCATTGTATCTTAGAAATGATCAAAGATATCTTACTGGAATTTTCTGAGGTTTTTATAACCTTATTAGACTTTACTTTGAGCAATAAGGATCTATAATACTGTCCAAGCTTAAAAGAAGCGTGATGAAATCATTCATCACAAAAATGACATGTCCATCATTAATTAACCAATACCTAAGGATCAGAAGCTCATGAAAGATTAAAATAAAGTTTATATATATATATATATATATATATATATATATATATATATATATTGTTCCACAACTATTTTCCAACTTATTCAAGATGATTTTCACCCTCTCTAATCTTCTAACTTTCTGTCCTGGAGTAACAAGGTGCCTCACAGGTTTCAAGTACAATTTCATTTTCAAGTCTTTTTACACTGCTCTTTGGACTGTCATAGTGGAAACTCCTCCCTCACCTGTGAAATGTCTTATAGACTGAGTTGGATCTTTGCAAATTGATATCTTCAGCTCTAAGTTGAAATGATGATCCCTCTTGCTGTTGTGACCTCCTGATCCAATTTTCCTCTCTACTGTTCCATCATTTTTTAAACTCATTCACCATTGGTTCTTGAATGAACTTTGAAAATGGAAGCCACAGTATGAATGTTGATACCATTACTGAAGGCCTGAATGATCTTTTTATTTTTATCATTGCTCAATTGGAAAAACATAGTAGGGATGACACAAAATGATTTTAACCTGTTCTCTTTCTAGCTGAATAACTCAAAGGGTTTTTCAGTGATTCTTACGATAAATGGTAGCAAGATAGCTAAACCCTTTATCTGAAAACCTGGAAAAAAGAAACTCAATTAGTTTAGTGGTTTTTAGATATTAAACATTTTATAGGATGCACAATTATCCTATGCTGTTACACGATTTGGAGAATTTTGCTGTTATACTTTATATATATATATATATATATATATATATATATATATATATATATATATGAAAAATTTCTCAGAGTTAACCTGTAGAAAAAAGACAATATTTATAAATGTAAAAGACAATAGGAAAACTGTAATAGTTGCTGATGCATTTCGTCCAATGTTTGCCTTGAAAAAGTCCACATTGGATGAAACGCATCAGCTACTATTACAGTTTTTTTCCTATTGTCTTTTACATTTATATTTGTCATATTGTATTGATAATGTTATATTTATGAATATGTCCTGAAGATGGTTTATTAGACCGAAACGTCTGACGCTGACATATTAACATTAAAACTGCATAATTGTATATAAGGATTTTTGTTTTGTTTTTTCCGTATATATTTTTCTTCATATATATATATATATATATATATATATATATATAGGCCTGAATGATCTTTTTCCTCTCAGTATTGATCATTTGGGAAGACAGTGGGGCTGACACCACAAAACAATTTGAACCTGTTCTCTTTATAGCTGAATAACTCTGACCCTCATCAGGTGCATACTGATCTGAATAACCTAGAGGGATTTTGAATGTGACCATCTCTATGGATATCTTGTTTAGTCCTTATTTTTAATCCAGCTCAATTATTGCTCACCTCATTTCCAGAGACTAAATACACACTATATATATCACCAAATTCACAAAACAACATCAATTCATGCCAGAAATCAGGACAGTCAATTTTAAGTTAAGAATGAGTACAAAAATTTCAAAATGGCTGAAAATATGCCAAGTGATAACAGCAACAAAGATAGGGACAATAGTCCACATGTAAATAATGATAATTCCTCATGCCAGAAATCCAGAAAGTTGAGAATGATCACAAAAATATCTTTATACCTGATCCACGGTCATCTAGCAGTCCTTTGTCTACTGTCAAGCTGGCTATACATGAGGACTTTATATATTTTTTTGTCACTTATCCTTAAAACATGAACAGATCTGCAAAGTTGTGACTGCATCAGGAAGGTCTGAATTCCACTAATGTTGCATTTTGCAAGAAAATCAACATTGTACAACCTATCATCAAAAGTATAGTCAGTGATCACATGGAGATAACTTTTGTGGAAGATATCCATGAAAAAAAAAAACTTAAAAAACCATAGTCAGTATATTTATCTCATCAGACTATATGTCTGGAATATCTGGATTCCATTTCAGGAAATTTTGTCGGTCTGATGAGATGAATATGTTTATATTCATCAAAATAAATTTATTACTGACTATGGATTTTTATATGTTTTCCTAATTATTCTAATAATTTGCTCTGTATCACACATTGAGCTCTCATATGGACAAAAACCCCTCTTTGGATTAATCCCTACCAATTACAATTTGCTATTATATATATATATATATATATATATATATATATTTAGAAAAATATGACAAACTGGAAGTTTTTTTTTTTTTGTGATGCATTTCATCTGTTAGGATTTCATCGGAAACACGTCACAAAAAAAACCTTTCCAGTTTATCATATTTTTCTAAATACTGTTTTTTGATATATAAAATTATACAAATTAAATATATATATATATATATATATATATATATATATATATATATATATATATATATTGTCATCCATAGACAGACTGTTTCACTGCATCACATCTGATCAGTGTGGCTGGATTGCTTCAAGCTGGGATCAAAACCTGACTAATTCGGCAACATTTGGAAATTTTCCCCTAAGCCATTGTTGCACGGTTGAAAGAAAGGTGAATTTTTTATATACTTATTCTATGAATAAACACGCCAATGACTGACAATGGTCAATTCAGAAAGAGCTTGTAATATTAGTAGTATGAGTCATTGTTTACAAATTCACAAGAGTGCACAACTGAATTTAAGTTTTCCAGGTGCGCGCATATATATATATATATATATCAGGTGCACCTCGGCGTGGTGTAATGGTTAGCAAGCTTGTCTCACTACAACAATTACAACAGAGTAGTGAGTTTGATCTTCACTGGGTGCCCCCTACTTTATGGCCTTGCGCCACATCTAAGCTACGCTTGGAAAATCACTATATACATATATATATATCAACCTACTATACCATTATCAAAATGCATTCTAACAATAAACAAGATGAAAAAATCTTAAAAAATCTCATAAATATTAAAAAATTCCCACTGATTCCAATAAAAAAAAATAAAACTAATAACATACTATATTAAATTTAACACAATAAATGTATTTCAATGAATATATGTATATTAATCTCATTAGACGGATTACATTTTATGAAATGGAATCCAGGTATCCCAGACAGACAAAGATAAAAAAAAAAAAAATAAAAAAAATAAAAATAAAAAACAAAATAAAACAATAGCAAAAATAAATTGACCTTGAAAAGTTTTCTCTTCTTTGTATGTAAATTATAGCAGATATTCAAAAAACATCTTTCGGTCGACATACAAGTATTTCGTCTTCAAGTTTTTGATTTTATAAGGAAAAAAAACACATGCCTGATGATGAATAGAGGACTATTCGTAAGTACTAGCATTTTAACATCAAATAAACTGAAAACTACAGACATCAAGTTTATCGACGAGGATCACTTCGCACTATGGATTAACAGTATTTTAATGCATATATTATGTTTCTAGCGATGGATGTCGCCAATAATCACATTAATACTTCTGATTGATTCTATGTGTGATTATTTCTTTGTATGTAAATTATATGCTGCCTAATGTTTTATGTTTATATATATATATATATATATATATATATATATATTAAAATGGAAAACATGAAAACCTTGTTGTCACTAATCAAAATAAACCCATCAAATCTAAACTAGTGATGATCAATATAGTGTATCAATTTCATTGTCTCGTGCAAGACTGTGTTTCTTGTCAAAAATCAATTACCTATATCATCATCTCTATCAGTGTCATATCCCTGATCAAAACAAACCTGGCCTGTAAAGATTTGCTTTGTGTCCCTCATTTCAACTAAGAATTCCTTTATTAAATGAAAATAGTTATAAGACCAAAGACTGTACCTAACGACTTACCCCATCCAAGATCATCATTTCAACTCTCATACTATATTCCAAAAGTGACAGCAACCTAAAAGTTCATGATCTTGTATTTTTTTAATATTTTCCCTTCTTTAGAAATAAAAATTAGATTGCCAGTCAAGTTTTGACACCTGTCAAGGTGTCACACAATTATTTGCATTGGTCTTTAACTAAAATTGTACAAATGAAATACAAAGTTGTGCCTGATGATTGTTACAAGTTGTGTTGGACAGTGAGGGAAAAACATATATTTATTTTTAGTATAAATTTTAGAGATTGGGTGCCTACAGTCTGTTGTTAACTGGGACAAAGAATGGCTTGTTAATTTTAACACCTCTAAAAGTAAACTGCTCTCTGTTAATCATCTGAGAGACCCCTTTCTGCTTTCCATCAGTATAGCTGATGACAATTTCAAGGAGAGTGACTTGTTGTGCCTTCTCAGGCTAACATTCTTGGCTGACATGAAGTGAAAAGACTGTATTGAATTCATTGCTAGGTCAGCTGCTAAGAAAGTTGGTTCACTGTGTCGTATTAGACAATTTTTTGGTCCAGAATCTATCATATGTATCTATAAGTCTACAATTCACCAATGCTTAGAATAGTACTACTACATATGGTCTAGTGCTCCTGATATTTACCTTGAGCTCCTTGATAAAACCCAAAGAAGAATCAGCAATATTATTGGTCCTCACCTGGCACCTCAGCTTCAGTCACTTTCTCACAACCATAAAGTTGCTTCCTTGTGCCTTTTCTATTTTCATGGTAGGAATTCAGGTGAGCTTTTCAATATGGTACAGATTGTGGAAAGTCTTATTACTAACATTATTTTGTTTGGTTTCTTTTAAATAAATTTGTACTCATATTGTAAATACTCATTGGGGCTAGTTTTTAAATTGTTTTTTTTTATTCCCCCCACCCCGACAGACAATGAATTGTACATATGGGGTTTCATTAGGATTTTCATGGAAGCAATAAGGTGTTATGGTGGATGTAGTAAGAAAGGCAAGTAAGAATGTGTTGTTTTGGTGTAAGGAATATTGTTGTATGTTTGGGTCAGTGCTTGTGGCTGGCTACGTTTAACGTTAAGACAGAAGACCGTCTTTTTTCCCATTCCTCATTTTGGCCTTGTGTTTTCTGTATTTGAAGCGTAAATAAATATCGCTCTTCAATATGTTACATAGACTTTATGAATTTAAATGCAGTACTAGATTGGTAATTAGGTCTCATCAATTCACAATGCTAACAATTTCTTTTCTCACATTTCTCACTTGTAGAACTCTCGTCTGACTTCTTGCTTCCCAGTCATTTTTGATCTTTGAAAATTTAAATGCGACGTCAATCGTTATCTACTGTCTTCCTGGTTACTCTTCTATTGTTAAAGAAGTAATAGATTTTTTAAAGTTATTTATCTGACATATGGGCATTCACTATAAAAGAAAAAATTTAAGTGATAAAATCTGTTAGGTTAATACATTAAAAAATCCATTACTTCTTTAGAAATTGCTTTGTTTAAATTAGTATATGAAACAGAGCCAATATGAATATTTGCTCGATCATCAAAACCTTTGTCGGCAATTTGGTCTAAAGCATTTTGGATCTAATGACAGTTTCTCCTGCTAAAGGGGATGTGGCTTCAAATACTGCCAGAGTGCACATCTTTTCTTTAATAAGATTTATTGAATATCCAGGCGGTAGACCAAAATAAATATACTGTTTAATAAATAGACTCAAATATGGATTTTACTAAAAGAAAAAAGAAAACATTTAAGCAAATATATATATATATATATATATATATATATATATATATATATATATATATGGAGAACAATAGTTTTAAGGCATGCTATATTTATAGGTTAAAGTGCTCAATATCAGAGATAGAGCATATCTAAATATAAGTGAACATTGAAGTCAACACTCAGAGGTGACAGACTGTTTCTTGCTATACACAATCATCAGGTCAGATTGATATATATATATATATATATATATATATATAAATATAAATATGGGTGCATGGCCAAGTGGTTAGAATATTCGCTTTCTGATCATGAGACCTGTGTTCAAATTTCACCACGGACTTTCTGATGTTATTGGTCTGGAGGGGGCGATCCTAGCGGGTGGCACTTTTGGAAAATGCCTGAAAACCATACCACAGGTTGACCCAAGACTTGTGAGTGAAACTGGGTAGATGGAACCCTTGGGGGCCATTGATAGCTGTGTTATCACAAAATCACAAGTCATCGTGACCGAGGGTTTGAGTGTGCTTGCCTTGTTCAGATTGCTGATCACACTAGATAATACGCTCTCTTCCAGAAACTGTAACTAAGATCAGCTGAGCATAGTTGCAGTATAAACCACAGGTTGGCTCTGTGGGTGTCGAACAAACACAAATGTGTCTGAGCAAGTGTCTGCAATAGGGATTAGCTAGCCATCCTAACAGACAGGTATCCTCGAATACAAGTGACCAGCTATTATATAATAAATATACATTTTTTTTCATCACCAGTAGTAAAATTCTGAATTTCATGTTTTCTGAGTTAAAACTCAGTTTTAACTCAGCGCCTGAAGATTGTGAGGGGTAAAAAAAAGTATATTTATTACTAATATAAATTATTTTATATCAGGCACTCTTTTATTAACACAACAACAATGTGCAATATTATATATATATATATATATATATATATATATATATATATATATATATATATATATATATATATATATATGTGTGTGTGTGTGTGTGTGTGTGTGTGTGTGTGTGTGTGGTGTGCAAATATATAGAAAAATATATATACAAGTAGAACCTAAATTATAATTATTTTTTTTATATATAAATATGATTCCATACATACATAAGTTCTCATGTTTCAAAAACAGAAGCTAAAACTTCAATTTAATTATAGAAATTAAATTGAATTAAAAGTACCAACTCTGTTTCATCCTCGCTGGGTACTTTAATTCAATTTAATTTCTATAATTAAATTGAAGTTTTTAGCTTCTGTTTTTGAAACATGGAACTCTTATGTAGTGATGGAATCATATTAAAAAAAAAAAATAATTATAATATATATACATACATATATATATATATATGATAAAATGTAGTTTTAAAATATGCTATATTCATGGGTTCAGGTGCTAAACATCAGGGATAGAGTGTACATAAATATAGAAGTGGACATTGAAGTCAACACCCAGAGCTGACAGTCTGTATCATGCTTGTACAATGATTGCATTTAGCATGAAACTGTCACCTCTAGCTGTTGACTTCAGTATCCACATATCTATCTATCTATCTATCTATCTATCTATCTCTCTCTCTCTCTCTCTCTATATATATATATATATATATATATATATATATACATATATATATATATTATAGTGGATACTCATATTTGAAACAGACGCCCCATTTTATTTAAACAACTAAACATACTTAAATTTAACTTTTCACAACTGTCAGTTTATGTAGGATTTTTTTGGCCAGGGTGTCTAGCTAGAGTTTTGAATGTACATTGCCCAAGTGTTTTCTGAGCAGTCCCTTGGCTTTTATAAATTAATAAGGTTCAATCAATGAATAAACATTTTTTGGTGATATTCAAACGTTGCCCTGAAATCAGAAAAGCGGTCGAAAGCAAAGAAAAAAAACACAATAAAACAAATCTTAAATCTTTGACCAAAGATACAGGAGAAATTATTGGCCAATGTATGGGTGTGAGGGTGAGAAAGTGAGAGTAGAATTGATACAGACACAGAAGGGGAGTGTGTTCTCATCACAGACAGATGCGTGGAGAATGGCAGATATAAATAATAAGGTAAGCAAAGAGTGTACTATACAGAAACTGCAATCAAGAGATTTAGGTAAGGCATTAAGTGTAAATACAAGAGATGTGTCAGCCCCTCACTTGCACACAAAAAAAAACAAAAAAAACAAACGTACACAATTCCAAACATGTGAATTCCCACACACAAACCCAGCATCTCAATTTACCTTGTCGCAACAAGCCCATCTGAATCTCCCATCCCATCTTGATAGATGGAGTTTCTAAGCATGAAACCCTCATTATGGCTTTCAGCTTTCCACTCTAATTGATAATTAGGGAAATCTTTCACTGCCTTTTATTTAAGGCAGAGCATCACTTTCAGCTCCCTATGACGGGTCTCTTTTGCCTATCAATTATAATGGCTAGGAGGCTGTTTCTGAAGTATTACATCTGTGAGTGTAATAGAATATTACTGATGAAGGTTTTTGTCTTTTTTGTATTGACATTTCCATGCATTTTTAAAAATACTAGAATTTTTTCGTTCAAATTCACAAACCGATCAATTAAATTTGAGCAAGCTGATTTATTTGGAAAAATACTTTGACAAAAACCCTACTTCACGGTCCAATAATTTCTTTAATTTCATTTTATGAAACTTCATAGTAAACAATATTTTTTAAGAAAATTTTTTTTTTTTCCTTTTTAACAGTGAAGAATAAATATTTAGTATTTCTTACTCTTGAGCATGCAACATACAACTTTCCATGTATAAATATTTCCTTCTGGAGCCAAATTCCAATTTTTTGAAGTATTTGTGTTTTGTTTATAGTTCTCGCAAATGCAGCGCGAACTGGAAATTAGATTTTTGTATATATAAAAACTTAAAGAAAAGATATGCAAAAAACAATATTGCATTTTTATTAAATAAGTATTTGTTATTTTAATCATTTAATTATTTTTAAAATAGCAAGAGTATTTTGTATGTTAAATAATAAAACTTTTAATTTAAAAAAATAATGAATGAAAATTCATTGTACTAAGCTACGCACCATAGTAAAACATACTGTAGTTTGTACCCACTTACCTGTCTGCACTTCTCCCCAAAATTTACTTTCAATTGGGCAATGTATGGCTAGTTTAGATGGTGTGATGGATGTACAAACAGAAATCATAGAATTTTATATAGAGATAAAAGTTTGAAAAAAATACATGCATGAAGTTCATTCCAGAAGTTTTGAGACTTTTTCAAGCACCACATTTCTTAATTTCAAAGAAGTACAAAACTCTAATCTCCTTATTTAAACTATTTAGATTCAAACTATTATCTTCATCTTTGTTTTTGCTCTCTCATCATTTCAGCCATTATGCCCTTAGGTGTATATCGTTCTGGGTAACCTACAGGGAATTCTGAATTGAACCCTTTATTTAATCTATAGGGATAAACTGTTCTCATATCACTGCCCATGTCTAGGGATATCTCATCTCGTTCTTATTTTTAGTACTGTTCAGTCATTGCTCGCCAATTTCCACTGAGTAATCCACTATGCTATTGTCTCCTTCAAAATAGGTTTCAATGCACTTGTAGTACACCAACCATCTAATTTGATGGTAATTGTTCTGATGAACTTTCCTCTATGGTACCTAGACTTAATTAATTTAAGTGCAGTTCTAGATTGGCAGCAAAGTCTCATCATGTTACAGTTGAAATGGCTAGATGTCAGTGTAAGTTCCATGCTAACAATTTCTTCCATCGTATTTCTTGCTTGTGGAACTCTCTTCTGGCTTCTTGCTTCCCAGTCAACTTTGATCTTCAAAAATTTAAATATAATGCCAATCTCTGTGCCATTTCTATAAATACTTTCATAGTAAGTGCTCAGATAAGCTCTTCACTATGGTGCGTAGACTTTTTGAATTTAAGTACAGTACTAGACTGGCGTCAAGATCTCATCAATTTACCATTGAGATAGCAGGATGTAGCCATAAGTTCTATGCTAACAGTTTCTTTTCTTGCACTTCTCGCTTATGGAACTCCCTTCCGACTCCATGCTTTCCAGCCAACTTTAATCTACAAAAATTTAAATGCAATGTCAATCGCTATTTACTGGTCTCCTGATTACACCTTTCTCTTCCCACTCATTATTAATATTTCTGTTCCTAATTCTTCCACACCCTGTAACCCCTTGTGTCTTAGTGGCTTTACTGCCTTACTTGTAGAACTCCATTCTGCCTACATGCTTTCCAGCTAACTTTAATCTACAAAATTTTAAATGCAATGTCAATTGCTATCTACTGTCCTCCTGATTACTCTTCTCTTTCCGTTCATTATTAATGTTTCTGTTCCTAATTCTTCCACACCCAGTAACCCCTTGTGTCTTAGTGGCTTTATTGCCTTTCCTATGGTGAAATCGATTAAAAACATGTAGATGATGTATGGCTGCATCTCCAAATAGCTAGCAACCAGTGCCTGGTAATTGCTCTCTACAATCTTAACTGATATCTATCCTACATATCCTCAAAATATGCACTTCTCTCTCTCTCTCTCTCTCCTCCTCCTTTTTCTCCCTCCCTCTCTCTCTCTCTCTACTACAAGGATCTCATTCAGTACCATCATTGGCACTTGGGTCATGTATTGGGAGAATTAATGTAAAAAGGTTCTATGCTAACAGTTTCTTTTCTCGCACTTCATGCTTGTGGAACTCCCTTCCAACTCCATGCATTCCAGCCAACTTTAATCTGCAAAACTTTAAATGCCATGTCATTCACTATCTACTGTCCTCCTGATTACTCTTTTCTCTTCCTGCTCATTATTAATGTTTCTGTTCCTAATTCGTCCACACTCGGTAACCCCTTCTGTCTTAGTAGTTTTATTGCCTTGCATGGGATGATGCTGGTTAAAAAAAAAAAAATATCTTCTTAATTCTTGTTCTTTTATTGATCTCTCCCTTTAATATTTTTTCTCATATTCTCTAACACTGACTTGTGTCTTAGTGGCTTTATTACCTTGCTTGGGCTGAAATGATTTTAAAAAAAAACTTATGTAGTCACATCAACATAAACATCATTTTAGCCTGATGAAGTTCTAAATGTCGAAATATGTCACACAAAAAAAAAATTTCCACTTTGTTATTGAGTTTCCTAACAATGTGTATGTGTACATGTGTGTGATACATGCAGATGATGATGATATATAAAATTGTCTAAGTTCATTTTTTTTGTTTTTCTTTTTGCTTGGGTCACTGAGTCGTTTGACGATGTATTGGTTGTGAATAGGAGACAACATTTATTTTGAATTGGACACCATTGCCAGTATCTGTTGGGCGTTGTGTCTAGTGTTCTTTTATGCAACTAGATTTTCAACAGGTTGTCCATGTGTATACAATAATAAGTGGTTAGTAACAACATTGTTTGCCGCCAGCCTCGTGCGAGGTGGATGCTGGTATATCTGTTGCAAGAGCTGAAAATGCCAAATGAGAATTTTGGTTGATCTATGCTAAGCTTTTATGCAGGAATTCCAAATCTACAGTCTTCAATTTCATTGGCTAGCAATGAATGCCAAAACATCGTTTCACACCTAAACTATACCATTAATTATAAGATCAAATGTCTTTAGCATATGTAGTGATTAGATCTGGCATTTCGGGCACGTACACCACAAACAGGATCTTATTTCAAATGATTCTCATGTATTTATTTCCATAAAGATCTTTTATAGTTCCTTTGTTATTACTATATTTTCTTGTGAATAATAGCAATGGCCACATGGCACAAGACAAATTTCAGGAGGGCCACAGAAATTTTATAATTGGATATATTCTATTCAAAATGGAAGTAATTTTTTTACACTATAATAATTTAACAGGCCAGAGAAAAATTCTGGGTTCAAAGTAGGCCGTGAGCTAAAAAGGGTTGGGAACCACTGGTGTATAGTACCACTTGAGTATTTTTTTTTTTAACTGTTTCAGACCCCCCCCCACCATTCCCAGATAGGGTGCTGTGTCCCCTCAGGATGTCGGCAATCATAGCTCTCCACAATTCCTTGTCCTTTGTAGCTCATAATAAATTTTGTCTTTTTGTTATCTCTCCTAAACCTTGTTCCGACATACATTTACTCAAGCTCATTCTTCTTCTTCTATGTGCCATGTCCCTTCAGGACATTGGCGATCATGGCTCTCCACAATTTCCTGTCCTTCATAGCACTTAAAAAATTTTATCGTTTTTGTTATTTCTCCTAAACCTTTTCTGCCATCCATTTACTCAAGCTCATTCTACTTCTTCTATGTGCCGTGTCCCTTCAGGACGTAAGTGATCATGGCTCTCCACAATCTCCTGTCCTCTATAGCTCTTAATATATTTTGTATTGTTGTTATTTCTCCTAAACCTTGTTCCATCACCCATTTACTCAAGCTCATTCTTCTTCCTCTATGTGGCATCTCCCTTCAGGACATAGGGGATCATGGCTCTCCACAATTTCCTCTCCTTTGAAGCCCTTAATAAATGTCCTCCTTTTCTCATAAATTCTGTTCTGCCATCCATTTACTCTAGCTCATTCTGCTTCTTCTTCTATGTACAGTGTTCCTTTAGGGCATAGGCGATCATGGCTCTCCGCAATATCCTATCCTTTGTAACTGTTAATAAATTTTGTCCTTTTCTTCTCAACCTTGTTCCACCATCCATTTACTCAAACGCACTAAGTATGTTATGTGTTGTTTTCCTTATGTTCCTTCTTGCATTCAGTCTGTCCTGTGAGTATCAGATTTTCCAAGCTCTCTTTCCTCATTATGTGCTCTAGAAATTTCAACTATTTCATCCTGATGTTAAGTATTAGTTACCTTTTTGTTTCCATTTTATTTAAAATTTTGTCATCTTCAAGGAGATCATTTAGCATTACAGGGAGTGAAAGAGAATGAAAAAACTTCAGTCAGGATAATTGAGGAAATGACAAAAAAGGAACAAGGTTCAAGAAGACAGAAAATTGAGATTGACATTGCATTTAAATTTTTGAAGATTGTACTTACCAGGGAAGCAATAAGTTAAAAGGGAGTTCCACAGGCGAGAAGTGTAAGAAAAGAAAATGTTAGAGCAACAGTGGCAGTTACATCTAACTAGATCAACAGAAAAATGGTAATATGATCACATGTTACTGATGTAAGAATCAGGGAATAAATTACTTCCTTGCATATAATACAACCCCATTAATACAGCCGTCCCTATATAGATCTTTTTTCGAAAAGTTGTATCATATTATCCATTATGATCTCAATATCGTACGTATATTTCACTAAAATATTTAATCTTTCACAATATTTAATCTTTCACAATATTTAATCTTTCACAATATTAAAGGACACAAATGAACCGGATGTTTAGCCAATTCGTGTTTCTTCCCCTAATTTCTGTTTCAAACTTATTTTTGAGTATTCCAGGGAAAAGGGGCTAACTAGACATACTTGGTAATACATTCTAAGGTGTTAATTAATCTATCGTTATTTTCTATTTGATATGACATTATTATATTTCTATATATTAATAAACTATGAAAATAAATATATTGTCTTTCAATAAGAATGAAGAGAGAAAACTATAAAACAAAAAACAAGAAAATCAAAATATAAAGAAACCTTATCCTTCGATTAAAACTATCCTAATTTTAAATGTGTTAATGGAAGAATATGAAAGAACAACCATAGGAATTATTGTCCCATTTTTAAAGCAGAAAAATGTTTTTAAAAGTATATAATTAAGCAATAGTTAGGCATTTATTGTACTATTAATGTTACTAAAACATGACAGTGCTATAAATAGTCAAGAGTAGTCTCCCCTTGTTTTGTTACTCTCCTCTTTGAGAGATCTATTTCTGTTTACTGGGACTATAAAACAACACTATACGCAAACCTTGTATTCTCAGTTGAATAAAGCTTACACCTGCATACTTTTGTCAGTTGAATAAAGCCTACACCTGCATACTTTTGTCATTACAGACAGTTCTTGTGTATTCCTTTTATTAATCTTAATCAATTTTGGTGAATTTCCTGTCTTATAAACATTCAATTACGTACCCAAAGAACAATTATTGCCGATACTAAATACTTTTTGTAAAGAAATTGTTATCAATGCCTGCCTACTTTGTGTTTTATTTGCAATCATGCTGTTTCAAATAGGATGTTTTTTTAGCTGAGTAAAAGCTTCTGGAAACGTGTATTTGAATATAATTCACCCCCCCTACACCATTTTAGCTTTTAATTTTTGTTCAAAATTTCTCCTATCATACAAAAGAAAATACGGCAGTGGCATAATACCAATACTTGAATTTCAAGCACTTTCCAAGTCTTTGCCTAAAAATTAGATTCCCATATTCTGATACTGCTTCACTGGGAGGGTAGTTTGTTTTATTGGAAGTGTAAAGATATTTACACTTGATCAATAGTTTAGGTTTCTCGTTGACCATATTGTAGTCTATTTGGTGGAAAATCTCATGGATTCTCGGTAACTCTCGTACGTTCTTCTCGACAATTGACTCTCGTGAGAATAACCACTCTTGACATTACTTATTGTCATCAGCTTTATCACGTATCCAAGAATTTGATTTCTTCTTTGCTGATCACTTCCGTTATGATGATGGCGTCGATGACTAAATTCACTATTAACATGCAAGACTAGAAGCTTCCAGTTTCACCAAAATCAATTTTAGTCAATTTCGGTGAATTTCCTGTCTTATAGGTAAAAAATTTTTTAAATACCCTGATTCCCAAAGAATAAATATTACCAACATATCAAATACTTTTTGTAAACAATTGTTATCAACACCTGTCTACTTCATGTTTTATTTTCAATCATGCTGTTTCAAATAGGATATTTTTTAGCTGAGTAAAAGCTTCTGAAAATATGTATAATTCAACTGCCACTTTTTAGCTTTTAATTTTTGTTCAAAATTTCTCCAATACGGCAGTGGCGTAATACCAATACTTCAATTTCAAGCACTTACCAGGTCTTTGTCAACGGAGGAATATAAAATAACATCTATGGGAATTACTGTCCTATTTTTGTAGCAGAAAAATTTTTTTTAAAAGTACATAATTCATACAATAGTTAAGCCTTTGTTGTACCATTAACATTATTAAAACATGACAGATCTTGTGTATAAATTTTTTTTAATCAATTTCCGTGAATTTCCTGTCTTATATACAAAACATGTTTAATTACCCTGATTCCCAAAGAATAAATATTACTAATATATCAAATACTTTTTGTAAACAATTGTTATCAACACTTGCCTACTTTGTGTTTTAAAAATAATAAGCCCAAGCCCCAAGGGGCCTCCCTCCTAGACAGAACCTCTCCTTCAGGAGGGTTAAGGTGCCCCCAAAAGGGGAAGTGCCTAGGTTGCAGTTAAACCCACTTTAGACCTTGTGTTACATTCAGTAACGATGTATGCACACTGAAAAATAAATATTTTGTGTTTTATTATCTATTGTGCTGAATGTATTTGTAATCTTGCTGTTTCAAATAAGGGTTTTTTTTGAAGCTGAGTAAAAATTTCTGAAAACATGTATTTGTGTATAATATGCCCCGTTTCTCTGTTGCTTTTAATTTTTGCTCAAAAAATTTCTTGTATTATGCACAACAAAATAACAGTATGATGGCAGCTCAGTAAATAACCTGATCTGAATTCTGAATCATTTTGTAGCAAAGTTTGACCTTTTTTTTTTGTCAAAAAATGACGGCGTGTCAAAAGGACGGTTTTTATCTTGACACCATTATTATTGTATACAGTGTGATCAGTAGATAGGAACAAAGTGAAATAATTATCAATAAGATAATAAAGCACCTTAACTGTAGCTAAGAAAGGGTGTGCAGGTGGTGTAAAGGATAGCAGCTTGGAATGAGAATTCAGAAAGCTGAGTTCAAATTCAAGTCGAATTCATTACATTCACTTACGTACAAACAGCTTTGGGAAGGGTATGAATCTAGCTGTTCTCCTCTCCCCAGTTATGGATTAAATAGTAGAACTTGTATCTGGGAAAATTATTGTTATCCTCAAAAAACTGTTAATGAAATATTCACTTGCAAAAATGATGACCAATAAAATTACAATCCAAAATATATGTGGCAAATATGGACTAAAGTTCCTGCAATAAATCAAAGTGTCAAAAAGACAATTTTTCCTCATGACACTGCTTTTATTACAACTAAATTGTTTCAGCAATGTTTATTGTTTTAAAAAGCATTGATTAAAATTGTAATAAAACCTAAATATATGAGATTGAATTCATACATTTTTTTGTTCTTAAGAATTGATAACAAAAATAATAAATATTATTTATTTCTTACATTGTTTATTTACACTATTTAATTATTATATTATTTATTGGAATGGTTGGCAAAATATCAGTACAGTGCCAATTGATTCAAAATTTATAAAATGGTAAATAATAAGGATTTCTTTAGAATTGGTTCACATATTTTAATAATTTGGTAAATGTTTATAAATTTATGAATAAAAAACTGTTTTCATATTTATTTCTTTATAAATTGGTAAATGATAAATATTGCATAGCATTAATTCTAATTGCATTAGTTTTTAGAATGTTCTAAATATAAAATTATTCTTGTAAATTAAAAACTATTTAGAATGAATAGTTTAAAATTGGTGTAAATTCTTAAGAATAAAAAAATTGTATAAATTCACTGTAATAGCAAAAGAGAGCAAGAGTTGTCATGCAGTGTTGTGCATGGATGTGTATTAATAGATAATGATAACCTGAACACATGTTGTAGTTACAAATAAAGGACTGTCATGGTGTATATTTATTGATAATGTGCATACGTGTTTGTACATATAAAAAGCAGAATGACATTCCAGGAATCCGGAATGAAGTAGTAGGCAATATCATTACAAGAGTAGGTTTAAGGAAGCTTTATTCTGCTTAGAATAATTGATACCAAAATAGTGACTATTCATAGTTCTCTACAAACAAGAGAGTTCTCCAAAGGGAAGTAATCATAAAACAAGAGAGATTACTCTTGATTACTTTATCACATTCACATTTATGAAATGTTTAGGTTTTATTCCCATTCTAATAATCGTTTTTTAAAACAATAAACACCACTGAAGAGTTAAGGTCATTAAAATAATAGCTGTGTCATGGGAAAAACCATCCTTATGTCTTATTGCTGGCAGGTTTATCCATGTTTGCTAAGATGTCGCCAAATCTTGTGAAGTTTGTTACATGCATCACAGGCAAAAGCTTTGCAGATGTTGAACATATTTCCTTATAATTGGTTCTTATATTTTAATAATTTTGGTAAATGTTTATAAATTTATGAATAAAAAATTGTTTTCATATTTATTTTTTATAAAATGGTAAATGATAAATATTGCATTGCATTAGTTACAATTGTATTAGTTTTTAGATTGTTGTCAATACGAAATTATTCTTCTAAATAAACAATCTAATAAATAAATAGTGTTTAATATTTTTGTTGTAAATTCTCAAGAACAAAGAAAATGTATAAATTCACTTTTATTGGAAGTTTAGGTTTTATTATATTTTCTAATCATCACTTTTTAAAACAATAATCATTGCCGAAGAGTGAAGGTAGTTAAAATAATTGCGTTGTCATCCTTGTGACATTAAGTCTTACTGCAGGTACGAAAGTCCATGTTTGCCATATATGTCTCAGCTTTAGATAACGCACAAAGGGTTGCTATACCATAAAAAACAATCAACTCTAGGTAAGAGAAAGAAAATTTGATTACTTATATCTATTTTTTAATTTTATTTCACAGCCCATACAGACATGCAAAGGGAGAGACAGTTGATTTACATGAAGTGTTGATAAGTATTTCTTTTACATATATATATTTCTTTTTACTCGTATTCAGATTTATAATTATATTACTCAACTCAAGGTAGAGGTTTTCCAGATAAGTGACATTCAAAAGTACTCTTAGCCTTTGAGTGTAAGTTACATCCAATCTTCTTTCCAGTTTTGAGCTAAGGGTCCATGCTGAGCAGCCATACAACAGGACAGTGTACAATATGGTATACGAATATTTTGGAAATACCCCACAGAGCGACGATCATGTCTTGCATAATTATGGGGTGTATTTGGCAAATCATAGCTACCCTGCCAAACTAGGCAAGTGTTGATAACAATTGTTTACAAAAGGTAATTCATATACTGGCAATATTTGTTTCCCACTTCATCATCTAAATACATAAACTGCAAAGTCTGTTTGTTCATGTGTCTGAAAACCCCCTCTAACTCAGGTCAAGCTTGCTCTACATAGACATATACTTTTTTGGAATCAGAATGATCCTGAGATTGAAAATCTGCTCTTCTTCTGATGCATTGGAATTTGTGTCTGGACGAGGAGAGAACAGTTAAAAATTCAAATTTTAAAAGAACTGAAAAAAAATTAGTGGTTTTAAGAGTTTTTAATCTATATTGAGTTTAAAGTAACACAAAAAGTTTGTGAATTTAAAAAATTTTGTTTTAAATTCAATTTAAAATATCTCCAAAATTTTGCAAATTAAGGAACTCAATTTTATTTCTTCAAAATGCCAAGAAATCAGAATTAAAGTGAGAAGTTTCATGATGTGTGGTTTTGAAATTCTGTAGAGTTCAACACAATTAAAGTTCCACAGAGTTTGTGATTTGAAGAACTCAATTTTTTTATTGTGGTTTTGTAAGACAGTTCTAGTTGAACTAATCCTCTGCCTCCTATGGATCTGAGCACACACAGATGATCAATATCAGCCTTGAGATGATGCATGTGTTGGCAAGTGAGAAGCTTTCTCATTTTGGCATCCAGCCACTTAATGTCAGCTATGGTCCAGTTAAGGATGTTGAAACTGTATTGCACCACAGGGACAACGAAATAGTTTATGGCTGATATTCTGTTTTGTGAATTTAACACCAGACGTACACACCCCTAGTAAGCTTTTCTTTATTATTATTATTATTATTATTATTATTATTATTATTATTATTATTAAATGAGTTTTATCTTCAAGGTTAGGATTAGTTTAGCCTCTAGCTGTATCAGCTGCTATTTATATTGTGGAGATTTACATATGAATATAACATTCTTCCCCACATTTTTCTTTTCACAATGTAAATTTGGAATACTTTATTTTAGCAAAAGAAGAAAAGGAGTGCATTTTAAAAAACTTAAACCAAATTAATTTGGTCCCAAGTCATTTAGGGTCTTTGGTGATATGCTTAGAGTGCCTTAGAGGATCAGTAGCGAATAGAAGGTTGTAAACGATAATTAATTAGAAGTATTCACTACTATTTCTCTAGTAGTTTACAGCCTCCAGCTGTATCGATTGCTATTTATATGGTAGAGATTTGCATATGAATACAATAATCATCATCATTATTATTATTATTATTATTAATAGAATATGCTTACACATGATTTCCTTTGAATAGATTCAGCTGAGAAAATGCCAAATTCAAGTTTGTTTTTTTTATTTTTGTCTATATCTCTGAGATGAGATATTATGATTATTTACATCATAAAAACGTTGGTTAGATCCAGTGACTAGCTTCTAGTAATATAATGGCTGTCTATATCTCTGAGATGAGGTATTATGATTACTGGTATTATTTACATTATCCAGACTGTTATCCTCATCTTCATTGCCATATTCACAACGTTTCGACTGTTGTACACTCCAGACTTCTTCATATGCTTGGATCTCTGACATGAGGTTTTATGATTACTTATGTTATTTACATTATTCAATCTGTTATCCTCATCTTCATTGCCATATTCACAAGGACACATGGCTCAGTGGATAAAGACGTTGGTGAGATCCAGTGACTAGCTTCTAGTGATATAATGGCTGTCTATATCTCTGAGATGAGGTATTATCATTACTTACA
The DNA here is from genome assembly GCA_903632075.3 of Acanthosepion pharaonis. Taxonomy (NCBI): domain Eukaryota; kingdom Metazoa; phylum Mollusca; class Cephalopoda; order Sepiida; family Sepiidae; genus Acanthosepion; species Acanthosepion pharaonis. The sequence continues at coordinate 2,180,230 of CAHIKZ030004007.1, forward strand.
TTATTTACATTATTTGGACTGTTATCCTCATCTTCATTGCCATATTCACAAGGCCACATGTGCCAGTGGATAAAGACGTTGGTTAGATCCAGTGACTAGCTTCTAGTGATATAATGGCTGTCTATATCTCTGAGATGAGGTATTATGATTATTTACATTATTTACATTATTCAAACTGTTATCCTCATCATCATTGCCATATTCACAACATTTCAGCCGTTGCACACTCTGGCCTTCTTCAGGTGATTGGAATTTCAAACCAAACTCTTTATTTCGTACACCGGTGTAGATTGTTCTAGTTCCACATGCCATGCCTCTTCCGGATGTCTCAGTTATTTCCCTTTAACTCCACTCTCCAAGTTTTGGTACACAACTCCTGTGGCCTGGTATTGAACTCACAAATCTTTTTTTGTTTTTGTTGATAAAAATAATTTAGAAATATTTTCAGTGAATCTAATCTACGGATGAAAAGCCTGCAAATACAAATGGCTAACAATATTGACTAAAATACAGTGGAATGCAGTGAAATAGATGGAATTATAGCTATCTGAGCAGATTAGTGCTGTTTTCACTGATTTTACGTTGGTTGGTGAAGGAGAGAAAATGGCTCTGATATTCAAGAGATGCAGGGTGATTAAATAATCATCTTTACCATATTTCCTAGTGTTGAGGACATACTTCAGCCAAAAGGATGCACGTCAATGTTCACTTGAAAAATTTAGAGAAACAAAAAAACATAAAAGTGAGACAAATAAAAAAAAAATTAACAATTGGATTGGATGCAAGAAGACAGAATGTACGGTTGTTAGCAAAAGGGACAGCCCAATATGCAAATTACAAATTGGGGATGCCAAAAGAAAGTAAGTACAACAATTTAGATATCTAGGAAGTGCAACACTGAAATCCAAAGATGTACTGGGTCAAGTTGCCTTCCAAAAACTAAGCAAAGTATTAAGAAACAGGAAAATTTCATTAGAAACAAAGAAAAGAGTGCTGAACGGTTATGTAATATCAGTCCTTTTGTATGGCAGTGAATGCTGAACAATCTTCTTGCAGATGAAGAAGAGACTTGTGGCAACAGAAATAGCATTCTACAGAAGGAAGCTGAGAATACCATGGATGAAACATGTGAGGAATGATAAAGTTTAGGGAAAATGGAAGCAAAAAGGACAGTAGTATCAGAAAGAAGGTAAAAATTTCTAGTCCACATAATGAAGAAAGAGGGCTTGGAAAATTTGATACTCACAGGATAGATTGAAGGTAAGAGGGACAGAGGAAAGCCATGAATGACCTCCCTAATGAGCTTGTGTAAAGGGCCGAAAGAACACGGACTAGGAGAGATAGTGAAAAGACAAAATTTATTAAGTGCTACAAAGGACAGGAAGTTGTGGAGAGCCATGATCATGAAGGAACATGCCACATAGAAGAACTTATAACATATTTTAAAAGAATATTGCTTCAAAAATCACACTACATATAAGAGGCAGGGTTGAGGCTTCCTATAGCAGCGTTTCTCAACTAGGGTTCCCTAGAACCCTAAGGTTCTACAAAAGGTTTCCAAGGGTTCTATGATAACAGGGGAGATAAGCTAATGCACTTTTGACTTTTTATTTAATTTCATATATGTAATATTACTACACACACATAATATATTCTTGGTTGTTGTAATATAATCCTATCTAACTTATTATGCTATGAAAAAATGTCTTAACCCATTTATTGGTTCACAGGACATTTTGTCTTGATTTACCTTATGTCTTTTCAACATTGCCAGTAAAGAATAAAAAAAGAAAGAAAACTGATGCAGTAATTATCTGTTTACATTTATATTATACATATATGATATTAGTTCATTATGTTTATTTTTTATGTTTGAGTTTAGAATTTTGAGGGGTGAATGAAAACCCCCTGATGAAGTATTATAAACAAACTTTATGAATTTCATTTAGCGTTACCAAAAAATTTGACAAAGAAGTATTAATTTTTCCTTAAACCAGTTATTCAAAAATATATACTATGATATTTTGCTGGTTCCCAGACTTCATGAATTCAAGCGTTCTACGAGGTTGGCATCCTGCTCTCACCCTTTCAATGTTGAAACTGTTAAATGTAGCCGTCTCTTCTACTCCAATAGCTTCATATCTCGCAACTCCCTTCCCTTTTCCTGTTTCCCTGATAGCTATAATCTTTAACTATTTAAATGTAATGTCAATCAACATCTCCAGTTGCCTTGATCTATCCAGTATCCTTCTCTTCATCCTTTCCTCTATCACTGCTATCTGCTCTCGCTCCAAATCCTCTGTAACCCCTTGCATGCTAGTGGCTTCCTGCCTTGCTTGGAGTGAAACGCTTAAAAAAAAAAAAAAATTTACCATGTGAACTACAATGAAAATAAAATGAGAAAGATATGGTATATAATTTTGTTTTTGTAGGGGTTCCTTGAGACATGTAATCTATTTTAAGGTTTACGCAAGGGTAAAAAGGTTGAGAAATGCTATCCTATAAAAACTCTATAATATGGGGGTGGGCTGAAAAGTTCATGGGCTGATCATGAAGAATTGATGCCACAGCCGTGAAATGTTACATGCGTTTATTTCAACTCTTCTTATTAATAACTACATTGTGTCTGCTTGGATAAACTGACATTTGACTGTTCCAAAAGACTTCAAAATTAACTAGCAGCAACTTTGGCAATGTGGTCTTATCATTTACCTGCAGAAAAAAGTGTTTAACCCCCAAGGACATTCATGTTGACATGGTTGGTAAATTAGGGGATGACACTCCAGCTTTATCAACAGTGCAAAAGTGGTAACTGAATTTTTGATCGTGTTCACTGCCTGGAGGTGGATCACAAGTGACTGACTATAAATCAGATAACCGATGCTATTAGAATATTCCATGAGAGAGTTGAGAATATTCTGCACAATGAACATGGCATGATACGGTTTGTGCTTGGTGGGTGACATATCTTCTCATCAAAAGTGCACCAGGTTGATCACATCATGGGGAAAATCTGACATCATTTGAGACATATCAAGCAGGTTTCCTTGAATGTTTTCTTAAACGAAGATGAGTGTTAGCTTTATCACTTTGAGCCAGAGACAAAGACATAATTGATTCAGTAAAAACAAATATTTTCCCTCCTAAAAATAGATAATTAAAAATTGGGAAAATATTTATTAACCAATAAACTTCTGAATTTAGTAAATCTGACTTTTAGCTTCCTGGAGCCAAAGGAGGCCAAGGTCTTTTCATCTAAAGCAAAAATGATGGCTTTAGTTTTTTTTTTTGGATGCAAAAGGAATTGTGCTTATTGACTATCTTCAAAAGGGCCACACCATCAATGGAGAGTACTATGCCAACTTGCTGAGGTAGGTACAAAAGTCTATCAAGACCAAACGCCCAGGAAAACTGACAGAAGGGGTCTAGTTTCATCAGGACAATGCTTCAGCACACAAGGTCTTAGTTTCAATTTGAACTGGATGACCACTCTTCCTATTCTCCTGATTTGGCCTCATCTGACCATCATCTGTTCTCCAACATGAAAAAAAAATACTTGGCTTAAAACCAGTATTACAGTGATGATGATGTCATATCTGCTGTTGTTAACTTTTTTTGACCAGCAGGATGAAAGCTTCTTCACCAATGAGGTCCAAGCACTGCAACACTAAAGGAAGAAATATATGAACCACAAGGGGGACTATGTTGAAAAATAAACCTCATTTGGTTACATTTCATTAGAGTATCTTGGTCAGCCTATGAACTTTTCAGCTGACCCTCATATTACTTAGCCAAAAGACATCATTATTAATATTATATTTGAGAGATGCCAACAAAGTAACACTGGATTATAAATATATGAAATCCTGTAGATTAATTATGACACCCAGCCTGGTTAGTTTATACAAGGCACATGCAGCACAGTCAATTCTGCATAGTATTGTAATAGGTTTTGAGCCCAGTTTCAAGTACTTTTACATTGAGAAACCCAGTCTGTTCAAATGGACTCTGATCTAAGGTATTCCCAAGTATCTAGATGTGTGGAACCCCATTAAAAATTGTAAAAAAATTCAAAAGATTTAAGCAATATCTCTAAAAATCTCAACATCGGCTCACACAGAAATTGACTCATTTTTTGCATAAAATAGGGTAGAGATTTGAATTCACACATTTATTAACCAATCAGCAACATTATGTCAAATGCTCTTAAGGCTTTGAAATTTCAGACAATCCCATGTGTGTTGTTTGCTATGAAATTTGAAAGATCATTCCAGAAAATGATTAACAATATTTTCACTCCTAAAATAGATAATTAAAAAATTGGGAAAATATTTATCAACCAATAAACTTCTGAGTTTAGTAAATCTAACTTTTAGCTTCCTGGAGCCTATACTCTGTTTTAAAAATCATCACATAAATTCACAAAGTCAGTTTTCAGTATTTTGTGCATCCTTGATTATGTGACAGTGATAAGATCTGGTTGTGAGGCTTTGGTCCTGAGCTGTCATAATTCAACCTTCTGTCTCAGCTTTCAACCTTATGCTCCTCAGCCACTGATGTGTTTTCTGTTGCTTCTTTCATTCTTTTTAGGTATTTACCATGCAATGCCTTGTCCTCAAAGCCTTTTTGTAATTTCATTTCACCAAGTTGTTTTGCCTTTTGTTTTACTTGTTTGGCATAGTTGGTATTCGCTTCGGTTTTTGTTGGTATGATTTCAGGTATATTAAGCTGTTTCTTGAAGTGTGCAGCTTCTTTGTTGATGGAGCAGATTTGGTGTTTTACTATTTGTAGGAGAAGGTCATTGATTTTTTTTGAGGTACGCTTTCAATCTGATTGTTGTAGTTTTTAGAGTTTGTTCAAGTTGGTTCTAAAGCTCTTGGTACATAGAGCCTGTCAACATCTGATTTTGGTTAAGCATTTTTCTGGTCTTGGTATTCATTCTTTTTTCACCATTATTATTATTATTATTAGTAGTAGTAGTAGTACTAGTACTGGTATTGTAAAAGGAATTATTATGTACAACAGAGTTCCAGCAACAATCATTGGTATCAGTTGATTCATTATACTTAATTACACCTCAACTCCTATCATTAACCAGTTGGAAACTAAAGAAGAAAAAGGAAAATACCAGTAATGGTAAAACACTACTTGGAAAATATAACTTAAAGATCACAGAGAAATATGTCCATCATACAAAGCAGATAATGAAGAATGACTGGTGAAGAAACGAATGTGTCTTATGTTCATCTATAATGTTTACTTGCTTTTCATATACAATAATGTTTTTCTTGTATGGTTAAATTGCTTTTGTAACGTTCTGTAATGTTTTGTACTTATCACTTGCTTTAAAAATTACATACTTAAATCTCATCTCATCTCATCTCAAATCTCAGCTCAAAATTCAGCTCAAATCTCATCTCAAAATTCAGCTAACTCAGGCTTCAGTCTTATTGATTGACCTTCGTATAAACCCAGTAGATCAAACTATAGAAGAAAGTCGCTTAAGAGATTTTCAATAAGCTTCCAACTATGCAGGTTCCCCCTCCCCTTGGGGCATTTATCAATTTTATACGCTCATGTTTCCTGCTTCTTTATACTAATTTCATTTTGATTTTTATGACAACTGGAATTTATTTTTTATTTTCAACCATCTGTGCAGTGTTTACTGTTAAGATGTTCTGACTGCTTTAATGTCAGTTTTTATTTCCCAGGAGTTGGCTTTTATGCAAGGAAAGGAAGCCATCACTTTAGTCGTAACCATAAGGAATTACATTATATAATATCTCAATGGCTAATGGTCATATCACCCTGAAACACTAGTTTTCTTTCGATCACCAAAGTTAAATGATGAACCTCGACAATACCTAGATGGGTGACCACTTGGGAATACCAAGTGCTGTAAGAGCCTCTACCAATACACATTGATTCAGCACGGTAGATTAATGGCTTATTTCTCTCCATGAAAATCATAAAGGGAAGTATCTGGAGAAGGTTTACACTCAACAAATGGACATTCATTGGCTGATTAAGAAGAATCTGTAGTGGGTTGGTATTTGGTTTTTCATTCGGTGTCAGTTAATGTTGCTGGACCACAATAAATAACACAAAACTGTTATAGTGGAACACACCTATTCTATAGTTAATAGACTCTCCCATCTATAATAAGTAGGAGTAGTAAGAGTAACGAGTGAGTCACTCAGTGGTTCGGTCAGTCAGTCGATGCTGGACGACCGTTAGTCGGATACTAAAGTATCAGCGATCACAACTAGATTTTTCTGCGTCATTACCTATTATATCAAGTTCCTAACGTTTTGTACGTTGAACCTATTTTAGGACCGACTTAGTACAAATACAAGCCTCCACTGTAAAACCACTCCATAACAAAAACACAGTTAGAAAATTATGGGTCAATTTTTATTGATGCACATGTGTATACTAAACTCGGTGATAAGAGAGTGGTTGACCTCAAGTCAACATGACATTCAGAGAAGGTGACTGAATTTCCTTTCCTTAGGACTACTTCAAAACATGTCTGAATGCATTGTTTTGAAAGTATCAAGAGAAAGACAATCTCCTTTCCGGAACTGGGGTCACAAACTTTTCATGTGGCTGGAAACACGTTTATTATTATTTTTTTTTTTTATTATTATATGTTTATTATTTATTTAATTTATTATTTAATTTTCATTCTCCCACAAATTTCACGATTATGATAATGGAGGCTTTCAGTGTCCTTCTAGGATTGATCTCATTTTCTCCAAACCAATGACATACAAATAAAAATATTTATTTTACCATGGCAGTTAGTGATAAAGTTAACAGAGGGATTCAGTTATCAGCTACAAATGATAATGGTGGAATTAGCTGTTTCTATACAGGAAGCATTCTGCTTTTATCAAAGAAACAACATTCCTGACTTTTAATATTTATAAAATCTTTTTCTTAAAACTGTTATAGATTTATCTCGTACTAATGGGAGTTTCCTTCCTAACTTTATGTTGTACCTGGAAAAATCAATGTTATCTCCATTAAAAAAAAAAAAAAAAAGAGAAAAGGAAAAGAATTATTCTTACAAACAAAAATATGTTTCGGCTTTAAAATAACCTACAAGGGGTTGATAAGCTGTAAAAATAACAAATCAAGATCAAACTGCTTTCTTTTAATCGGCTGAGAGAACCTTTTTTACCTGCCATCAGTCTAGTCTCTCCAAAATTGTATATGCATCCTTGTGGGTGATGAATTGCTTTCCACCCTACAACCCCTTTCCTCACAGACGAAACATCACAAGCCTCTCACTGATCTATTTCTATTTCCATGGAAAGTGCTCAGACAAATTACATTCCTTAATTCCACCAGTTCTAATTTTCACAGCTAGGACCCGCCATGCCACGCCCATTGTAGCAACCCACCCTAATTCCCTTCATATTCTATTGATGACATGTAACTTCCACTTAAACAGCTTCTTCCCACAACTTTGTTGGACTGACTCCCAAGAGGATGCTTCCCTGATTACTATAAACTTAACCTGTTCAAGTCTCAGGTCAACTGTTATCTTCCCTACTGTTGTGGCCTTGCTAGGGCCAGAAATAAAGACACAAGAGAGGAACTGAGTTAAACATATTGACAGAAACAGTAATACAAACATATACAAATGAGAGTGTTACAGCAAGAATGTTTGGTCCGAATGTCAGAGCTGACTTCTGGAAACTTCCCTCTCCAAAAGGCAGTACCTGCTCCTATTTATAGCTGGGAGGGTTCATGCATGCATGGGTAAATTACCATAACACCTACATATCCTCATAAACTGCACCTCTTACTGTGTAGCTCTCTACCTCAAGAGGGTGAACATTTTTGTAAAAAAATAAAAAATCACTGTCCCTGTGATTGTACTGATTTCTCATTCTGAGCCATTATTCATAACATCACTGTCACATCCAAGCCTACAGCACCTACTATTCCCAATCAGTCACCCATTTAGGTACTGATCCGGATCAACATTGCTTAACTTCAGTGGTTGTACTGATTTCTCATTCTGAGCCATTATCCATTACATTACAATGCACTTGGATACATGTTTAAAATTGCTGCCCATATACATTTTTTATTTTAATCAATTCACCCTAAGCAAGGCGATAATGCCACTAAGATGCAAGGGGCTACTGGGAGTGAAAGAGAATGAGAAAAATTCAGAACAAACTGGAAACCCAATCCTAACTAGGAGACCTCTACTCTCATTCAAAAGCCTGGAGAGGAGTATGAACCGTATGATAGGTGAACCTATTTTCTTTTTTTTAATCAATTCACCGCAAGAACGGTGATAATGCCACTAAGATGCAAGGGGCTACTGAGAGTGAAAGAGAATAGGAAGACTTAAAAAACAAGGGTTGAATCTCTATTCATATTCAAAAGACTGGGGAGAAGTGTGAACTGGATGATAAGCAAACCTATCTACTCCATATTTTTTTTTTTAGTTTAAAAATGTATAAATGCACTATATGAAATTCTTGGGATCAATTCATTGAGCTTTATTTCTTGTAACAGGTTGCAATTACAAAAGATGCAAGAGACTTTAGTTAATTTTAGGCAGGTGCTAATCTTAGCATGGTTTGTGTGATTCTGCTACCAAATACTTTCTGTCATGATGATTTAAGTGTTGCAGGATTAACTTATATATTTAAGGACACAGGTGTGAGGAACTGGGACAAAAGGGTGGGAATAGAATTTTGTCATCCTCCACTTACTGCTATGGTTACCAGAACTGCTTCTAAGGGTGCCTGTTATAAAAAGAAAATCATTTTGGGGAGAGGCTGGTGCAGTTGAAGAAACAAACAAAAAAAGAAAGAAGAAAAAATGTAACTGTAAGAATAGGTGAAAAACAAAAAAACGAGTAATATCAGTTGTGGTACATTAACATTTATGTGGGTCACCAAATTTTCTTTCTTCCAGCCGCTCTCAAACTTTAAAACTAGGTACCCACATGAAGTGGGTATATGTAAGGTTTAAAATGAATTTTTAAAATTGAAAAAGCTTTCCTGAAGTTTACCTGGTTGGCAAAGTCCGAATTTGATGTTTATAAACAGTAATTTGTTAATACACATCCAGACGGATGGACACATGGCTGCATGCGGGCAAATGTATGCACAAACACAAACAATACAGAAAATCTTGCACAAATGATAAGTGTATAAAAAAGGAAAAAAAAAAAAAAAGGAAAAATATAAATAGTATATTGCTGATATCCCCTGAAAAGGGGACAGACAGGTCCGTCTACAAAACTCTGGAGTTGGAATGCTAAAGGTAACATCAATCAACTAAATGACAAACTTTTACTTAATTAAAGAATATGAAACACTTAAAATCCCATAGGTAATAATTTTTATTTCAAAGGATTTGTTTGTAGGTCTTGAAGATTGAGAGCTGCTTTTTTTTAGAGATCTCATGAAATAAAAATTATTACCTATGGGATTTTAAGTGTTGATATTCTTTAAATAATAATAATTTAGCTCTGTCTTTTGACATAGAGCTCTCCCTGGATCTATATCCACCTGGAAATTACATACAGATTACCATATTGTATCATTAATATATATATATATATATATATAAGTGAACATTGAAGTCAACACTCAGAGGTGAGAGCTTGTTTTATGCTGGACGCAATCATTAGGCATATATATATATATATATATATATATATATATATATATATATTATTTGGACTATTGTCCTCATCTTTGTCGCCATATTTATCACAACGTTTCGGCCATTGTACGCTTTGGCCTTCTTCAGGTGGTTGGAATTTCGAACTGAACCCTTTATTTCACTCACTGGGGTAAAATGTTCTAGTTCCATGTGACATGTTTAATGGATGTCAGCTATCAGTTATCGCCTGCTAATTTCCCTCTGAAAGTTCTCTACTGCCTTAACCGGGTATTGAACTCACACTCTTTGGGTCCTGTCACTGGATCTAACCAACACCTTTATCCACTGTGCCATGTGTCCTTGAGGAGCGTACAACAGCTGAAATGTTATGATAAATATGGCGACAAAGATGAGGACAATAGTCCGAATAATGTAAATAATGTACATAATATCTCATCTCAGAAATATATATATATATATATATATATATATATATATTTGCATCCAGGTTCTTGCAATGTTTCTTGGCAGATCTTCTATGGGATATTTAATAACAAAGATGATGTAAACAAAAAGAAAAAAAAAGTAAATGAAATTAGTTAGATTATAAAATCAAAAGACAAAAAAGATAAAGAATTTTTCTAAATTTAAAATTCCCAGCATCTCTTGTCTGTGCACATGTGTTGTCACATCAATGTAAACAAACCTAGTCCAATAAAGTCGTAAGGGACAAAATGCATAACACAAAAACATTTTTCACTTTGTCGTACATCTTTACTCCAAATACACACACACATGCGCACAAACACATATATATCATTAATAAGTTGTTACGAATGTATTGTGTATTGGTTAACGATCAAAGGCAAATCATCGCAAGAGACAGACACGTCTACACAAAAAACAATACCCTGTTTACTGGCAAAAGCTGCTGGTGTTGCCAAGGTTGGCAGTACTGCATTAGCCACCAAAACTGTATTACCTCCCCTGGTTGGTGGCTGATGAGGGCAGAGGATTGCATGTGCTTTCACACATTGAATATATATATATATATATATATATATATATATATGCAAATGGCATTATTAAAAAGAAGAAGCATTTATAAATTTTATTTATATTTCTCTTCCAAAACACATTTCATAAAAAATTTCTAATGGAGCTAGCATAAAATCGAAATATGGATATATTAAATTTATAGATGTTTTCCTGTTTGTTCTTTATTTTATCAATATATATATATATATATATATATATATATATATATATATATATGAATAAAGGAAAACCTTTCTTTATCAACACATTTCATCCTCTGATGGATTTGAAAGCAAATTTACTTGTTGTAAAATAAATTCCTTACATTTGACTTCATAAAGTCCATCAGAGGAGGAAACATGTCAATTTTGTCTTGAGTCATATTGTTTTTTTACAGAGATGCTTTATCTATATCAGAATTTTTATACACGTGCAAACACACACACATATATAGAAATTGTTTCTTGCATGTATGTTTAATAATATTTCTTATTTAACAGTTAAAATATTTAATCCTTGAAAATGGCTAAATGTATAGCCGAAAGCACTCGGATAAAAAGAACATTCGGACAGCTTTTATATAATTTATCATGTGAAAAGGAAAATATTATTAGACTGCATGAGAAATTGTATAAAAAACTAAATAAAACCACCTTGTCTGTTGTATTCAATGAAATATACATACGAACATACACACACACACACATATATATATAGGATAAAGAAAAAGTAGGAAACAGATCTTAATTTAGCATGTTTCACTTGAATAAAGCTTCATCAGAGATCAAGATAGAAATGACAAAAAGCAAAGAGATGCAGATTAATGCTATGTCATGTTTGGCTATTTCTTATTGCTTATATACGTACTACATGTAATGAAGTAACAGATAATATACAAATAAGTATAAGAAAACATTCTGGATGCTAAAGTCTGTAAAGGTTACTGAGACACTACAGGATGATTTGAAAATTTTGTTTGGTTAGATATTTCATTAAAGTAGAACTTGTGTGTATTTTAAAAATATATATATGTTGATTTTTATGTATTGAGAAGATATAAGTTAGTTAATAATATATCTGTAGAAAAATGGCGATGCAATGTAATTGTTTAAACATGTGTTAATAGTAATATATAAATATATTTTCATAATATATAATCTTATTAACTTTTACACACTTTAGCATCGAGAATGTTTCTTACACATATTTGAATATTATCTGTTACTTCATTACACATAACACATTTTATATATATATATATCTATATCTATATGAAGAAATATAGTTTTAAGGTATGCTATATTTATAGGATAAAGTGCTCAATATCAGAGAGAGCGTATGTAAATATAAATATAAAGTGAACATTAAAGTCAACATTCAGAGGCGAGTGTTGACTTCAATATATATATATATATATATATATATATATATATATATATATACCCAAGTATATGAATAAATTACAATAACCAACAATTACTATTCTTAAAAGAGTGCTCAATACAGAGTAGAGCAAATATAATTATTTATTTAAAAGTTATATCATAAATATGTTATTTATAAAATTATAACATAAATGTTATAAAATATG
>CAHIKZ030004007.1:2195000-2250000 GCA_903632075.3 Acanthosepion pharaonis
AGCCGAAAATCTGTTTTGCTAGCATCAACTTGTTGAAGTTTTTTTTTTTTTTTTTTTTATCGGCACTCTTTATGAAGAGAGTTTCTGTTCATCACCCACCCCACCCATTGCCCTTAATTCAGAGTTGCAGATAAAGTTACTTCGCGTCTTCCCCAACATTTGCTCTCTTCGATACTTTAATGTGGTGCACAGAAACTTTTATAAAAGATCTCTACTCTACTTTGGGGAAAGTGAAGTTGATTCGAACAGCACAGACACATTTTATCTAGGACAGGATATAAAGTAGCAACTCAATTAAAGTAATGATATGTTCCAACTTCCCACTTTTTTCTTCATGCATGCAACACACCCATATATATATATATATATATATATATATATATATATATATATATGTATGTGTGTGTGTGTGTGTGTGTGTGTGTGTGTGTGTGTGTGTGTGCTGCTTTGGTTGTTTTAATTTAGCAGCATATCAATTTCTATGGGTTATTTAATGCCAGAATGCAAATATTTTGTATACAGTTTTATTTTATTTTGGACATAATAATGGTTTTAGTGAATCAAGTTTTACTAATTAACCTATAGTGGGGGTGGTATACAATGTAGGTCCATACCTTTCCCAAGGATATTTTCACATAAGTGAACATAATGAACCCAAATGGAATTTGAACTCTGCTAACCAATTAACAATTCCAAGCCATTATCCGTTACACAAGCATTCTGTGTGTGTGTGTGTGTGTATGTGTGTATATATATATGTGTGTGTATGCACACACATACACACACACACACATATACACATACGTACACATATATATGCATAAACACACACATATATACATATACACACATACACATATATATACACACATATATACATACACTTATACACATATATATACACACAAACACATGCATACATACATATATATATACACACACATATACATACATGCATATACACACACACATATATATGTATATCTCTATCTATAAAAAGGCAGGGTGTGTGTGTGTGTGTGTGTGTGTGTGTGTGTGTGTGTGTGTGTGTGTGTGTGTGTGTGTAATAAATGCTTGGCCACAATTTTTGTGGATTTGCACCAAAATTTACATGCACATGCTCCAAGTTAGTGGGGAATGCCAAGACAGACTTTGCATTTCCTAACTCCCCATCGATAGTGGAAATAATCGATTTTTTCATGCTTCTATGGCAGTTTTCATGTAGTTTGCGGCCATTTTCTATTGGCCAGAGTGAGAGCCTATAGCTGACTGCCACAAATAAGCAGGAAGATTCTATTGGCCAGTGTGAGAGCCAAGAGCTGACTGACACGAATGTTAACTAGCATGCTAGCATGCAAAAAAAATTGATAGCTCCATTCGTCACAAGTGGGAAAAATTTTAATCTGCATGGCACTTTACTTCAATTGGCTCATTCGCTTGCTTAAACTCAACGTTGATTCTGATTCACTTGCTTAAACTCAATGTTGATTCTGATTCTGCAGAACTGGGTTGAGTGTGAAAAAAGTATTTGTTGTTAACATTCTTTTTCATTTGGTTTTTCCAGTTACGAGTCCTTTTTTAAAGCTGATCGTTTTGTGTTCATTTCGTTTAGTTCTTTTTTTGTAACAGATTTAATGTTTAGTATAGAGCTTAGAAAAAATTCACAGTGTGAGATAGGCAAGAAGTAAGGCATGTAGCACTCCTTTAAAGGCAAGGAAGGGCAAAAATATTTTAAGTCAAGTGGTAGCGATTGCTGTATGAGTCGTATGATTTTTGAATCAAGCACAGGCAACACCGGGCCATGCTGCTAGTATATATATATATATATATATATATATATATATATAAGCATAAAAATGTCTTTAAAATAATTGTCAGATTTTGTCCATTTCATAATGTGTGACGTCATTTGTTTACATTTCGATATGCTTTGAGCAAACATGAATTTACATGAGAGATTCATCAAAGATTGAAGTTTAAAAATAGTAAAATCGACCTTGCTAATCAAAGAATCCTCCTTGGCTCGATCGATTAAGGCACGTCAAGCTATATGATGGTTCCATATAGGATAGAGGTTCGATTCCAGTCGGAGGACGAATATTTTCTATGAAAATTTCTCAGACATTCAGGCCAGTAAATGTTATTAATACTGTTTATCATAAAACAGAGCATTTACTTAAATATTTGTATCTATAAAAAGAATGTATAAACATATATATATATATATATATATATATATATAATGCAGCTTAATTAATATTGTAAAATAGTCATTCAAAGAATAAATCAATAAAGTTAATGTAATTAATGGCAAATTCACTTCGTTAACAGATTAAGAAGGCATTAACTTACTGACCACTTGCTGAACGACGCAATCCTTGTTTTTATTAATTGTACAATGGATTAGATGTTTGATCCATAATGTTCTCGAGTACTTTCAGTAAAAACATTCACCATCTTCAGGCATAGATGTCATTTTTTTTCTCAATTTCAGGTATTAATAATAGAAAAATTGAATTACTACATTACTACAATATTCAAAAATCTAGTTCTGCATTTCTGCACGTTCCAAAATATTCTTAACTGTTAATAACAGTACACTTTTTTAATAAAACATCTTTCAACAACCATCACATTCATTTTTGTCTTGGAAATTTTCACCCGAAATTACCTGAAATAATAATTTTATATATGATAGACTCTCCCATTGAGTTCAACGTATGAGGTTCCGACGACCATGAACTAATTATCTGCATGCCTATGACAGGCATGACTTTTGAGACCGGCTTGAGAATTGCACAAACGACCACAAAAGGTACAGGAGAATGTATTGTATCCAAGTGCAGCAGGAACACTGTTAGATGTCTTATTTTGCTTTCTCGTTTCATGTAGTGACTGATGCTTACTTCTCAGTGCAGCTATATCAATGTATCAATGTTGTACTTCTTTAGATCCAATGCAATCACAGTTGTTTTTCTCTCTGGTGCTGAGTTGTTGTCCTGGAGAGTTCGTACATTCCATGTGCCAAGATGAAGTTGATGTTATTTCGTAGAGTTTTTTGCAATAGCTTTTCCATGTGGAACTAATTAGATGTAGTTGTCAGAAAACCAACACAATGATTTGTTTCAAGTGGTGAAGGCTATATATATATATACCGAGTGTAACACCAAAATTGTCTAAATCGAGTAACAGCAAAATTGTCCAATTGTTAAATTAAGCTTTGAACTGTTATATCTTAAAAATAATTAAAGATATCTTACTGGAATTCTCCAAGTTTTTTATAACACTATTGGATCCTACTTTGAACAATAAGAATGTATTTAGCTCTAAGTTGAAATGATGATCCGTCTTGCCATTGTGACCTCCTGATCCAGTTTTCCTCTCTACTGTTCCCTCTTTTTTAAACTTATTCATCGTTCCCTTGACGGTTCTTGAATGGACCTTGAAGATAGAAGCCAGAGTATGAATGTTTTTTGTACCATTACTGAAGGCCTGAATGATCTTTTTCCTCTCACCATTGCTCAATTGGGAAAACATAGTGGGGTTGACACAAAACGATTTTAACCTGTTCTCTTTCTAGCTGAATAACACAAAGGGTTTTTCAGTGATTCTTATGACAAATGGTATCAAGATAGTTAAACCTCTTACCTGAAGACCTAGAAAAAAAGAAACTTAATTAGTTTAGTTTTTTTTTAGATATTAAACATTTTGTAGGATGCACAATTATCCTATGCTGTTACACGATTTGGACAATTTTGCTGTTACACCCGATATGTGTGTGTGTGTGTGTGTGTGTGTGTGTGTGTGTGTGTGTGTGTGTGTGTGTGTGTGTGTGTGTGTGCACATATATATATGGCTGACCAAATCGGTTGGGTTTCAATCCTGGCTTGAGGCATTCAGTTGTCTAGTCGCACTGAGCTGTGATATAGCAAAACAGTACTGTCTGCAAATTCCATATATATATATATATATATATATATATATGATACTTTGATTCACATACATTATGTTAGGTGGTGGCAGGTGATTGCCAATAAGTGTTTGATATAAGAACATATATAAAATCAAGTACACAACCCTATGCATACATACATTCACAGACTCAAAAAGAATCTGCCAAAACATTTGGAGTATAAACATCTTACAGACAATAATTTGGCATGAAAGAAATTCAATAACTACTTCTGCTCTCTCTATATGTAAGTAGCATTTTTAAGGTAAATGTATTCTTCGATATGTGATATATAATTTCTTGTATATTTATGCATACACACACACACGCACACACACACACACACACACACACACACATATATATATATACACACACACACACACACACACATATATAATACAGTGTCTAACATTTGACCCAAAAGTTCAGGAAACTTAAGACATCAAATGGCTTCCACAAAGAAAGAGTCTATTTATAGCAAATGGGTATTTTGTTTTTATTTCCTAATGGAGGGATTTCAATACATGTGTGAAATGTCTGGTGAGACACGGGGGAAGAACTGAGTAAACTAACAGAAGCAAACTGACCAATATGCACAAATCCACAGACATTTTGTTAGTAACTCCGAACATGGTTGTTTGAGTCAATCGAGTTAATACAAACAGTATTTACTAAACAAATCCATAAAAAACTTTCATTCAATCTCGCAAACAGCAAATAATAAAAGTATATCAAAGTATGTATTGTAAATAATTTTAATACAAATTTGCTGAATATGATTTTAATATAAAAATGCATTGCAAATGATTTTACAATGAAAATTCATTGCAAAAGATTTTACTCTAAAAATACATTACAAATGATTTTATTATAAAAATGCATTCTGAATAATTTTATTAAAAAATACATTGTAAATGATTTTATTATGAAAATACATTGTAAATGATTTTAATATAAAAATGCATTGCAAATGATTTTACTCTAAAAAAGCATTGTTAATGATTTCATAAAAATGCATTGCAAATGATTTTACTACAAAAATGCATTGTAAATGATTTTATTATAAATGATAAATAGATGAAATTTTACAACACATGTACAAGCCTGGATTGCACAATATGATGTGTTCTTTTCCAGAAAGTGTAACTAAGGCTTGCACAGCATATTTACAGTATAAACCACAGGTAGAATGTATGTTTGTTAAATAAACACAAATGTGCCTGAGGAGCCATCTGCAACAGCCACCCTAGCTACTGTTTTTTGTGTGATGCGTTTTATCCTTTAGTACTTCATCAGACTAAAGCAATGTTTTCTGCTGCTGATGATGATAATTATGCATGAACAATAAAAATATAAACTTTGGTTATAATCATGAATTGATAGGAACTTATGAAAAAATTGAAATTTTTAAATTATAATTATTTTTTTTCTCTCATATGTACCTCCCCATGTGGTCTAAACAATTTTGTTTAGTTTCTTTTATTTTTGTTTTTATCACACTTTTGTTACTAAGTATTCTTCATGGTGATAATAGAAAATCTGCCAAGAAAGCTAAAATGGTGTCAGAGCCTGGCCATAAATTTACTGTGGATCATTTAGTGATTAAAACATTTTCTATACATTTTAGTCTTAGTAAACTGTTTTCCCTTTTAATTGAGTAGCATTTTTTAAAAAGCCACACCCACGTAGACCATCATTATGGATGGATCAAAGTGATAGTATTACTAAGAGTCACAGCAATCATACAGATATGGTTGGTTGGTTGTTTTCATTTAGCAGCCCTTGAATTCTGGAAGATTACCTACCCAATTATGAATAGAGTAAAAGCAGCCATGCTGACTATCACAAATGGCCACAACGTCATATTTTCCTCAACAGACAAGGCAAAGCTCTTTACCATGATCTTTGCCTCAAACTCACTGTTAAATGACAAAGGCCATCTCCTTCCCAACTTCCCACACCTTGCTGTGCACAATTTCAGCAATATTTTCATTACAGCATATGAGGTTTCAAGATGTATCAAAAGCCTTGACCCTAAGAAAGCCACTGGCTCAGACAAAATTCCAGTTGTCCTTAAGAATATCAACTTTGAACTATCCCTGATCCTAGCAAAGTTATTTAACCACTGCTTGAAAGAGAAACCTTTCCCAAGCCTATGGAAAGTGTCATGTATATGGCCAGTTTTCAAGATCGCAGACTAGAGATCTCTTGCTATAGACCCATCAGTTTCTTTAGTGTCATCAAGTAAGCTTTTTGAGACTATAATCCACAAAAAGCACTTAGATAAGAACCTCTTGAGTGACAAGCAGTATGGGTTTCAACTGGCCTCATCCACTGCTGATGTTCTACCATTACTCACAGAATTAGTGAGACTGTTTCAACATGATATGGCTGTAAGCCATATATGGATATAAATGTATATAGATATAGACAGATGCGACAAAGTTTCCCCTTTGTTTCATTTCTCTGCTTTGGTTCATTCTATATCATACATATAGACAGATATATGTATGTATTTATGTGTTGTTATTATTTTTATTTGGTCGAGTTAACTCAGAAATTCATGAGTCTATTGTATATGGTCCTGTATCAATATCATTGTGGTCCTGTATCAAGGTCAGAAGATCGTTAGTGAGGTATTTTGTGTCATAACATAGCTCATCAATGTAAGTGGTTGCTGAGTGACCAGCCCATCTTGAACCATAGCTGCCTATTTCAAATATGAGTATGATCATGATCAGGACCTATCATGTTGCACCAAACCATATATGGCAGCAGTATTCAATGCAAGGATGAAAATTTACCATTCACTGGACATACTGAGTTGGGGACAAAGATGGATGGTATAGAGTCAAATGCTGCTGAGAGCAACTAAAGATAGGACATTGTGGAGAGCCATGATCGTCCATGTCCTGAACATGGCTGATGAAAGAAGAAAAATAAGAAATTGTACTTTTTTACTCTGACCTACAAAAAACTAAATGAGGTGTTATTTTGTAGAGTTAGGCATTCTCCACCCATACTCCGTATGAATGCAGGGCCCCCTACCACACCTGTGTTTCATCTCATTATTTTCTTTTCTTTCTGGAAGAGAAATTCCAGCAATGGATGGGTGGGTGTTTCTCTTTACACAAACCATTTTAGCAGAAAGCAGGAAGAGTTCTTAGATGCTGTTTCCTTTAATTATCCAATCTCTTCCTTCCTAATTTTCCAAGACAACAGGAACACTAGACCCAAAATTCCTTCAACTAATCTAAACTCCAAACAATTTCTGAATGCCACCTGACCCCAAACTACAAGTCAAACACTCTTTTGGATTGGCTCCATGGTTAATAGATTGGAAGCATCTCTTTTACAACTTTACACAATCCAATAAAATTCTACAAAGCAAGAATTACTGATTGTATCACTATTTTTCTCCAGCAGCAAATAAAAACTGCTTTATGAAAATTTTAATTTTTTTTTATTTTCAACAAATTAACTGTTTTGTCCTATTATTGTCAGCCATTTCATTAGGCAACTTCTTACTTCCATCCTCCAAAAACGTGTATCATTTTCAGAAAAGAATGGTGCAATCTTTTTTTTTTTTAATAATTTCACTCCAAGCAAAGCAATAAAGCTACTAAAGACCCAAAGTGTTACTGAGAAAAAGAAAAACATTATCAAGGGTTGAGAACAATAAAAGCACAGGTATTAAGAAGACAGAAGATAATGATCGACATTGCATTGAAATCTTTCAAGATCAAAGTTGACTGGAAAGTAAGAAAAGTGAAAGAGAATTAGAAGACTTTAGTGAGGGGAAAGGACAATAAAAGAAGAGGAATTAAGAAGACAGAAGATAACAATTGACATTGCATTGAAATTTTTGAAGATCAAAGTTGACTGGAAAGTAAGAAGAGTGAAAGAGAATTAGAAGACTTTAGTGAGGGGAAAGGACAATAAAAGAAGAGGAATTAAGAAGACAGAAGAAAACGATTGACATTGCATTGAAATCTTTCAAGATCAAAGTTGACTGGAAAGTAAGAAGAGTGAAAGAGAATTAGAAGACTTTAGTGAGGGGAAAGGACAATAAAAGAAGAGGAATTAAGAAGACAGAAGATAAGGCATTGCATTTAAATTTTTCAAAATCAAAGTTGACGGGAAAACAAAAGTTCAAAAGTGAGAAGCACAATAGAAGAAACTGTTAGCATACAACTTATGCTCACATCAAGCAATTTCAACTTCAAAATGATGAGACCTAACTGCCAACCCAGTACTGCACTTAAATTCATAAACTCTAGATATCAAAGACGAAAGCTCATCAGAACAATTAACATTAAGATAGTTACTGAAAAGGCACAGAAAAGCTATGTTTAACACTGATCGGAAAGTAAGTGAAGCCAATATGACAGGTCAGGACTGATAACATTGCCTGGAAAGCGAGGAGACAGAAGATAGATCCACAAACAAGAAGTGTCATAGAAGAAACTGTTAGCATAGAAGTTTATATCTTTAGCCATTTCAACTATAAAAAAGCATTCTCACATACATTTCCCCTTCATATGATTTTGTTCTACACAATGCCAAGATTTGGGGGGGAGTGTTAATCACCCCAAGTAAGGCAACAAAGCCACTAAGAATCAAGGGGTTACTGTGAGAGAATATGAGAAAAGAAATCATTATTAAGGAGAGAGAACTATAAAAGAACAGAAATTAGGAAGACAGAAAATAGCGATTGATATTGCATTTGAATTTTTGAAGTTGACTGGAAAGCAAGAAGCCGGAAGAGAGTTCCACAAGTAAGAAGTGCGATAGAAGAAACTGTTAACTTATGGTTTACATCAAGTCATTTCAACTCTAAAATGGTCCATTACCTATCTGAGGTAATGATAACAGAAGAAGAAGCAGAATTATAATACAATAGAACTCCCCAAATCTGAACATGGAATAATCTAGACATCCTCAAATTTGGACTCATTTTCAAATTCAAACTTTTCTATTGACACAAATATGAAGCGTTTTCTTCCTCAAATCAGAAGAGTACCCTCAATACAAAACATCTTGGATGTTCGGTTTAGAGGAGATGTACTGTATTTCCTTATTTTTGACTTCCTTTATAGATTGTAATTGTTTTTGAATAAGATATTTCATAAATTTTTAAACATTTCATAAAGTGTCTTAGTTTTTCACAAATGACAATATTTGTTTAAAACATTTTTTTTGTTAATATTGGTTGTCAATTATTTTTTGTACATTTATGTATTCAATCGACACTTTAAATAAGAAATAAACCAGTGTTACAAACTACCTTTTGTATCCTAAACTCTAAAACTTAATAAAAATTTTAAGCTTGCTACAGCAGCCTTTTCTTCCTCGAATCTAAACGGTATCCTCAATGCCAAACATCTTGGATGTTTGGTTCAGGGGAGTTTGTCTGTATTTGAATTGATTTGGTTTTAAATGTGAAATAGCGTAAATATGTTATTTAAAATATGGACAGTGAGAGCCAAATCTTAGGCTGAATTAATCCAATTAACGAGCAAGAAACATTAATTCATTCACTCGTTACTGTAATCTCTATAAAAGTATTATAGCATATGGATACATAAATAATTCAATGACTTATCTTCCAAACGAGAGTTTTACAGATATACATCTACATGTCAGATATAAGATATTTATGAATATTATAAATCTGCTAAGTAGGCTTAATTTATTTCAGAAAGTGATTAGAACAATCAAAGAGTTATACTCGGAGCAAACCACCTGCATATAGATAAAAAATAAATCCAGTAAATATACAAAAATAAAAAGGGGCATAAGACAAGGATGTGTCTTCACACCAGACTTATTCAAACTTTACAATGAGGTGATTCGGAGAGAACTAGAAGTTCTATCAGTATTTATCAATGACGGCCACAATCTTAACAGCATTAAATATGCAGATGATGCAGTGTTAGTAGCAGACACTGAAAAGAAACTGCAGGGTTATTTACAGAAGGCAGTAAAGGAAAGCAAGAAAAAAGGACTATGCATTAATTACAAGATGATGATTATCATCATCATCCTTTTGACCTCCCTATGGTTGGAATTCCATTGACAATCCCTTTCCACACTGTTCTGTCCTGTATTGCTGTCTCCAGATTCCCAATGTCCAACCCTGAGTCCTGAGCTATAGTGAGTGTCTGGGAAAGTCAATTTTCATGAGAAGACAGTTCCAGAAGGATGCCATAGGAGTAAGGATGAGATGATTTCCATCTCCACTCGGTGGCATTGGCTGGAAAACTGTAATTGTTTTTGTTTGAGCTTAAGAGAGATTAGTCTCAGTTCTCCGTAAATTACATTATGCGTTGCATGGGATCTCCAACTGATGTTCTGGATTTTTCTAAATAGATTTATTATGTTCCATCCAGTTGTCTTTCAAGATGAGCAAATAATGTCCAAGTTTCTGATCCATACAGTAGGACTGGTTCAATCCATGTTCGAAAGGTTTGGACTTTTAAGGAGGATGGAAGGTTCGGGTGTCAAATCTTGTGAAGTTTGTTACTGCATCCCATGCAATCTATTATGTGAGATCCAAGATATTTGAAGTCCTCAATTCTTTTGATGGATGTATTATTGAGTGACTTCAACTCGGATGGTTCAGGGGAGGTTATGATATATTCTGTCTTACTCACATTGCAATAGAGACCTACCTGGTTCGCTGCAATTTTGAGTGATTACAGCAAGGATTCTGCATTCTTGATACATTGAGAAATTAATGTAAGATCATTAGCAAAGTCAAGATCAGTCAGGTATTGTGGAGGGTACCGACTACTCTGGCGAGGTTTCAAAAGGAGTTCTTTTTCCTCCATGTTGTCGAGAGAAATATGCATAATGTCGTCCAGAACAACTATAAGCAGATAGATAGGTTTTTTGAATAGGAGTAGAGGTTTATCCCTTGTTTTCTGTTTAGGATTGGGTTTCCGGTTCCTTCTAAATTCCATTTCAACTTATACTTCTAATGACTCCACTTAAAATTCTGAACTTTTATTTACTATTGAATTACTTTTCTTTTCTCAATAGGAGTAGATAAGTTTACCTATTGTCCGGTTCACACTTCTCACCAATCTTTAGAACAGGAGTAGAGGTTTATCTCTTGTTTCCTGTTTAGGATTGGGTTTCTGGTTCCTTCTAAAGTCTTGTCCTCATATCATCATCATCCTTCAACCTCCCTATGGTTGGTCAGAACTCCATTGACAATCCCTTTCCACACTGTTCAGTCCTGCATTACTGTTCCCAGATCCCCAATTTCCATCCCTGAGTCCCGATCTATAGTGTCTGGGAAAGTCAATTTTCCTGAGAAGACACTTCCAGGAGGATGCCATAGGAGTAAAGATGAGATGATTTCCATCTCCACTTGGTGGCATTGGCTGGCAAACTGTAATTGTTTTTGTTTTAGATTAAAAGAGATTGATCTCAGTTCTCCGTAAATTGTGGTAAGCGTTGCATGGGATCTTCAACTGATGTTCTGGATTTTTCTAAATAGAATTGTATATGTTCCATCCAGTCATCTTTCAAGACAAACAGATAGTGTCCAAGTTTGTGATCCATACAATAGGACTGGTTCAATCTATGTTCAAAAGGTTTAGGCTTTTAAGGAGGATGGAAGGTTCGGGTGTCAAATCTTGTGAAGTTTGTTACATGCCTCTCATGCAAGAACTTTGCGGATGATGAAGTCTTTTTGAGAATCTATTATGTGAGTTCCAAGATATTTGAACTCTTTTGATGGATGTATTTTTGAGTGACTTCAACTCGGATGGTTCAGGGGAGGTAATATTTTCTATCAGCTACTGAAAGAACTATCCTGACACGAAGATAGAAAGTGGCATTGTCAGAAAAAGGAACAGTACAAGATGCGAACTATGACTTGGAGATACCAAAATCAAGCTAGTAAAAAATTTTAAATATCTATGAAGTATTTTAATAGAGAACAGACAATGTGAAACTGAAGTTCAAAGGGTCATTGAATAACGAAAGATGCCTTCCAAAAATTAAGCAATGTATTAAGAAATCAAAAAATTTTGTTCAAAACAAATACTGGACTGTTATCTAATATCAGTCCTCCTATATGCTGAACAATCTTCAAAGATGAAATAACTTGAGGCAATAGAAATGCAGTTCTACAGAAGGATACTGAGAATACCATGGACTGAACATGCGAGCAACAACAAAGTTTTAAGGAAAATGGAAACAAAAAGGACACTTATACTTACAATCAAGAAAAAAACAGCTGAAATTTCTGGGGCATATGACACGTTCGGTGGAGGAGGCGTATTCAACAAAAAAATCGAAAATTGCTTTTTTCACTGCAAATTATTCATTAAATCATATCTATGTATTTTACAAAAATTAGAGCCGATTACACAATATTTCAAGCTCACTTTAGGTTTATAGTTTGTAACCATGCAATGAAATGAGGTAACATAAATCGTAGATTTGTCTGCGGAATATCATTACATTATTGTTACATATTTATAATGAAATCATTGTTAAAAGCATTTTATTTTTGGTTGTATATTAATTTAAAATAATCCTTTTTACAGGCTTTATTTTTTGAAACGGAAAAAGATCTTTCTAAATTTCAGAATTTCGCTATTGCCCATCAAAATGACTGAAAGAAAGCAATCTAAAAACAACAATGGAAAAGAGAGGTAACAAAGCATAAACGAAATAGCTTCAGTTTGTTGAACTTAGGAAACTTAGCATTGCAGTCAAAGTATTTTAAAATGCTGCCAATAACAAAAGAGAAAATGAAAAATACCTAACAACAAATCAAATACAGCATCAAAACTTATATTATTATTATTTGTTATATAACTAAATACATAATTGTCAACAATGTTTCCATAAAACTTAATATTTCCTGTAATAAATTCTTAAATATTATTATTGTTATTATTTTACTGAAGTGTAAGGTAGTCCAACATTTACAATTCCTTACAGCTAACGATCAAAAGAAATGTTTATCAAAACTGCCTAAAACCTTTAAGCGTGTATTGCCGCGAAATTATCAAATGTTGACTATGCTCTTCCTCTGCTGAATGCATCATATAATGAGGAAAGATATAGCAATTCCCAGATGAAAAGAAAAGGAATCTGTTAAGAGCCATGATTGTCTGGTTCCAGGAAGGACAAGACATATTATTGTTTTAAATGCTCTTGAGAAAGGCACGAGCAAACTGGGCTCTCTAACCTGTGTGGAAACCAGAAATGAAGGAAAAACTATAAATTCTGAACCCTAAAGAAAAAAGGAAACCACTCCACCATACTTCCCAAGAAGTAGCAATTCACAGATAATAAAAACAAGGAATAGATTAAGAGTGTTGAAGAGAGATGGCATTTAAGAAAAAAAAAACCTTTATTTATCAGCATTTCATAAGATAATTATTTAAACCTGGAAGGTACAAATGCACAGCTTCAAATTTTCTAAGTCTATGACGACAAAAAAAAAGGGCACAATTTGAAATTCATGAATAATATGTTTTTAGTTTTAGGTCCACCCACTTTTATATAATTCTCCCAATCTTAACAAAATTATGTATGCTGATGATACAGTGTTGATAGCAAACACAAAAAGGAAACTACAGGAACTTGCTATCATCCAGAATGATTATGATTTGGTTTGGTTTATTTTGTTTTATGGCATATCAACCTCAATGGGTTATTTAATGCCGACAACATTTTTAGGATAGGTTCATATGAATAGAATATGTATTCTTTGGTCTAGATTGGTTTGGTTTATTTTGTTTTACGGCATATCAACCTCAATGGGTTATTTAATGCCAACAACATTTTTAGGATAGATTCATATGAATAGAATATGTATTCTTTGGTTTAGATTGGTTTGGTTTATTTTGTTTTACGGCATATCAACCTCAATGGGTTATTTAATGCCAACCTTTTTAGGACAGATTCATATGAATAGAGTATGTATTCTTTGGTTTAGTTTGGTTTATTTTGTTTTACAGCATATCAACCTCATTGGGTTATTTAATGCTGACAAAATTTTTTATTGCTGGTAATATTTTGTTTTGTCAAAAATCTGTTTCTGGTAATATATTTCCTTCAAAATTGTATTGCTGGTAATAATTTTTTTCAAAAAAGTATTGCTGGTAATAGTTAACTATTTACCCATAGCTGGGACCCTAACAGGTGCTACCACCCCAGGTCAGGGTGGACCTGGGAACACCAGCAATTAAGAGGTGATTCCACGCTTCTCAAAACCTCTTGATCAGAGGCCTTGCTGTTGGACGCAGTTTAACTTCTTACCCAGGATGCCAGAATGATTATGATATTTCATCATTCTAAAAATAACTTTGCCATCAGTGATGATAGAAAATAAAGATATTTCATCATTATAAATCTGATTATAAAAACGACTCTTCACCACAAGCCACGGAAGTCAGTAGAGTAGGGTCAAGTAGAGTAGTGTAGCAAATGGCAGTAGCAGTAGTAAAAAGGCACAACACATACATATCCTCATCCATCTGTGAAAAGTGAAAACTGACAATTTCAAACATTATCCTCGCCAATGAAATTCTCAGAACAAACCAAAATAAGTAAACAAAAACTTTTAAAGAAACAAGAGACAGTAACACTGAGAACATTTTTAACACACACCATACAAATATCTTTAATTCACATCAGAAAAAAGAAAAATATACATTCTTGTTAATAATGTTAAGACGTGTCTCAAGTCATTATTTTTTATGTTATTGGTGTAGATTTTTATTCATTTTATTTTCAGTATAAAAAAAAAGTAAAAAGGATTCCTCTATCAACTACTACAACAAATATATAATAACAATGGGGTAATTATTTTGACAACCCAACAATCAAGCCCATTACAAACTTGTACAAAAGGTAGTGAAGGAAAGTGAGAAGAAAGGATTAAATATCAATTGCAACAAGACAAAATACACGGTTGTCAGCAAAAGAAACAGCCCAACATGTGAATTATGAATAGGAGATTCCAAAATTAATCAAGTGAAAAGAATTAAATATCTAGGAAGTGTTTTAACAGTGAATGGATAATGCAACACCAAAATCTGAAGGTACATTGGGATAGAAAAAGATGCCTTCCACAACCTAAGCAAAGTATAAAGAAACAGGAAAATCATATTAGAAACAAAGAAAATATCGGTCCATCTGGTCATTATGGCAGTAAATGCTGGAAATTCTTATCAAAGATGAAGAAACTTGAAGGAACAAGAATGTGGTCCTACAGAAGGATGCTGAGAATACCATGGACCGAATATAAGAATAATGAAGTTTTAGAGAAAATCGAAACAAAAATGACACTTATCCGTAACATAATGAAGAGAGAATTGAAATTTCTAGGACAAATAAAGAGGAAAGAAGGTTTGGAAAATCTGATACTCATAGAATATATTGACGACAAGAGGAACACAGTAAAGCAGTGTATAGCTTTCCCAATAAGTGTGTGTAAATGGTTGACAGAACAGGGATTAGGAGAGATAGCAAAAAACAAAACTTTACTAATGGCTAAAAATGACAGGAAGTTGTGGAGAGCCATGATCTCTCTCTCTCTCTCTTTCTCTCTCTGAAGGGACACAGCACACAGAACAGAATTGTCTATTCAGATAATCAGGTCCAGCTACTCTGATACCAACCTTGTTTTCTATTCAGCCAATCAGATATAGTTATGCAATCGTAAACAACATATTGTTTACAAGAAACCCTTACTATCTATGGGGTACATGACTTTTATAAATGTTTTGGCATTTCTCGTGCATCATGGAACTTCAATCAAGAGGAGAGATATCAAAGAAGACTTGCCTTCACCCGACATTAAATAAATAGGAAATGGTAAACAGAAAAGAAGGCAAATCTTTTGAAACAACCTAAATGGGAAATGGCAGCAGGTCAGATTCATTTGCTGTGATTAAAAGCTTCTTGAGCTGTATAAGACATCGGAGGATCGCTGATAATATTTCTGATTCTTTTTTGCTGTTTGGAGGTATTTTTTTTATAGCTATCTTTTCCATTTTCTTCAAAATCATTACCTTGTATATTTAAAGAACGAACCTTGTATGCACAGAAACCTGTCTAACAAGATTTGTTCTAATCATTTCACTCTGAGCAAAGCAGTCAGTCAGTTATGTGCCATGCGTGATACACGCTTAGGCGATCATGTATCTTTCGATACATGACTGACGAAGCATATTTTTTCCCATTGTCAGTTGCCATTTCTTTCTGCAGTAGACCAGTTGCCATCCAAGGCTATAGAACCCAGTCTGTTCTACTATTTACCCATAACTGGTAGGAGAAGAAGAGGATTCATACCTTTCCCAAGGTTATTAGTACATATGTGAATGTAATGGATTCAACTGTAAAGTCAGTCAGTTATGTGCCATGCCTGATACAGGCTTAGGCAATCATGTATCTTTCGATACATGACTGATGAAGCAGATATTTTTGCGCAGTAGGTTGCCATTTCTTTCCGTGTTAGACTAGTTGTCATCCAAGGCCATAGAATTCAGTCTGTCCTGCTATTTACCCATAGCTAGTGAGAGAAGAAGAGGATTAACATGTAAGTGAATGTAATGGATCTGAGTGGAATTTGAACACGGCTCTCTGATTCCACAATCCAAGCCACTATCCATTACTCCACTGTGCCTCCCTAGTAAGGCAACAAAGCCAATAAGGTGCAAGGGGTTACTGTAATACTTGAGAAAATGGATTATCTCCTAGACAAAAATGGCTTCGGACATGTCTTGCCTGTAAAATATTCCCAAAAAGAAAATGGTGGCTTTACGAGTTGTATATTTAAAAAAGATAAATCTCAGAGTCTGATACTTTTGTGAGAATCTCTTTCCACCTAATCAAATCTGAACTGTTGCAATGTCGAATAGGAGACATGTGTTGGATTACACTACTTTGAAAGTTGGAGGAAAAATTCTTCTTTTATGTACTGTGTCCCTTCAGGGCGTACACGATCATGGCCCTCCACATCTTCCTGTCTCTTGTAGCTCTTAATAATTTTTGTCTTTTTGTTATTTCTCCCAAACCCTTTTCTGCCATCCTTTTGCTCAAGCCCATCAAGTATGTTACATGCTGCTTTCCTCTGTTCCTCTTTCCCTCAATCTGTCCTGTGAGTATCAAATTTTCCAAGCCCTCCTTCCTCATTATGTGCCCCAGAAATTTCAACTGTCTCTTTATGATGTTAAATGCCCTTTTTGTTTCCACTTTCTCTAAAAATTCATTGTTGCTGGCATGTTCGGTTCCTGGTATCCTCAACATCCTTCTGTAGAACCACATTTCTGTTGCTTCAAGTCTTTTTATAATCCCACCTAAACCATGTTCCGTCATCTCTTTACTCAAGCCTGTAGGTAGGTTATACGTTGTTTTCCTCTATACCTCTTGCCTTCAATCTGTCTTGTGAGTATCAGATTTTCCAAGCCCCCTTCCTCATTACACACCCCAGAAATTTCATTACAAGCCAGAAAAAACAGACTACAGTTACTGAGAAAAACAAAATTATTACAGAGAGAGAAGAAGAACTGGAATTAAGCAGACATACTATGGCAATTATTAACTTCTGCGTTTGTGAAAAATAAGGAATGCAAGAAGATAGCGATCTTTGTGTATTCATCTAAAATGCCATGCAAAAAATTTCAGATCTTGTAAAACTACTGATTATAAATTTCACTTTGAGATGATCGGGCATGAACAGTTAGTTAAAATCAATGGAAAAGAAAAAAAAACTTGGTGTAAATAAGCAAGAGAAAGAAAATGAAAGAAAACTTTTCAAATGATAATAGATAGATAGATAGATAGATAGATAGATAGATAGATAGATGAGCAGATTCAGATAGATAGATAGATAGATGAGCAGATTCAGATAGATAGATAGATAGATAGATAGATAGATGAGCAGATTCAGATAGATAGATAGATAGATAGATAGATAGATAGATAGATGAGCAGATTCAGATAGATAGATAGATAGATAGATGAGCAGATTCAGATAGATAGATAGATAGATAGATAGATAGATAGATAGATATAAGCAGACTGAGATAGATAGATGGATAGATAGATGAGATAGATATAGATAGATGAGATAGATAGATAGATAGATAGAGATAGATAGCAGACTGAGATAGATAGATAGATAGATAGATAGATAGATAGATAGATAGATAGATAGATAGATATGAGCAGACTGAGACAGATAGATAGATAATGAGCAGGCTCAGACAGACAGACAGACAGATAGATAGATAGATAGATAGATAGATATGAGCAGACTGCGATAGATAGATGAGCAGATTCAGATAGATAGATAGATAGATAGATAAGCAGATTCAGATAGATAGATAGATAGATAGATAGATAGATAGATTCAGATAGTATTGTGGAGTTATTTCACAGCGGAGGCTTGTATTTATACATAAACCAGTCCTAAATAGTTTGACGTAAAAAAATGTTAGGAACTTGATATAATAGGTATTACGCAGAGTAATCTTGTTGTGGTCGCTGACTACTTTCATATTCGACTAACTGTCGACTACTGTCATCTGACATCGACTGACCCTCGTTTCTCTTACTACTCCTACTTATATTAGGTGGGAGAGTCTATTAACTATAGAATAGGTGTGTTTCACCATAACAGATAGACAGACTGATAGATAGATAGACAGACTGATAGATAGATAGATAGATAGATAGATAGATAATGATTCATCTGAGAAACTCTGGAAACTGAAAGATGATTACATTTATTACTGCGATGAGATATAAGCAAACAGCAAAATAAGATGAAAGAAAATGTGAATACTAATCATAATAGACAATGCTTCGATCCTCACTGGATGCCCTACACTTTCAGCTTTGTGTCACATCTAAGCTATTCTTAGAGAATCATTAGGTCACCTCGACGTGGTGTAATGGTTAACAAGCTTGGTCTCGCTAGAACAATTATGACTGAATAGTCAGTTCGTTCCTGAGTGCCCTATTCTTTTGGCCTTGTGCCACATCTAAGCTGTGCTTAGAAAATCACCTTAATAGACAATGCTTCATTCAAGGAATTTTGATGGCCTAAGGCTAATATGCCTATTACTATTATGTCATTCTAACTTGAAGGCTCACCTTGGTCACAGACAAGTGGCCTTTGATTCCATCAGGGAAAATGTACATCATGCCTAGAAAAAACTCAGGGTCATTGATAATGAATTGATCTTTGGTTTTTGAGGAATAGAAAGCTACGTGCTAGTTATTTTATCATTGAGCTGTCAGAGTTAGATCAAAGGAGAGCTCAACTCCAATCATCCTCGGGTTTTGGGAAGTGAGTGATCTGAGTGTCATGACCTGAAAAACAACTATTTTCCATCACAGCCACCGATCAATAAACACAAGGCATGCAAAATAGCAAGCAGTATTTTTCTCTACCAATGAATATAATAATAATAACGATAATAATAATAATAATAATAACAAGTGGCTGCTTGTATCTGGGTGTGCCTGTCTACTAAGGCAGCTATCCAATCCCTGTTGCAGATGCCTGCTCAGGCACATTTGTGTTTATTCAACACCTATAGAGCTCACCTGTGGTTTATACTGCAATTACTCTGAGCAGGTCTTAATTATAGTTTCTGGTGTGATCAACAGTTTAAATAAGGTTAGTATACTCAAACCCTCACTCACAATGACTTGTGACCTCATGTTAACACAATAGTTGCTTAAACAGTTCTACCCAATCTAACTCCAAGGTTTGTGTCAACCCGTGGAACACTTTTCAGATACTTTTCAAAGGTGCTGCAAACTGGGATCACTGCCACAGTCCAATAAAATCACCTTCATGATCAACCATGATGAGATTTGAACCCAGATCTCGTGCTCAGAAAGCAAACGTTCTAACCCCGCAACCACATGCAAATGCCCAGCCACCAATGAGTATAAATAAATACTAAATACTACCAATAATAAATCTTGATAGGACTTCTCATTCTCTCAAAATCACCTAACTGTAAAGGTTGAATAAGTCTGGTGAGGAGACACACCCTTGTCTTACACCTTGTATATTTGTAAACATACACTGCAACACTGGCCCAAGCTTTCCAATGACTGGCCAATGATTAGCCCACATTGCATTTTGATTCTTGATCTTGTCAGTGAGCACCATAAACTAAGAAAGGGCCTGCTGTATGCTCACAAGGTAACATGCTGATAGTCAAATGCCATGTTGAGAAATAACTATGCAAATCTGGTTTCCCACATTATATGTAGACGTTTTTATTCAGGTCTTCGCCTGCTTGATTCAGTGGGTAAGGTGATACTCGGGACAACTTCTGTGATGTCAGTTCTTCCTTCTACCAATTCCTCGTCCATCTACCCATCCTGAGTGAATGAACAGTAAAAGAACCACAGAATGGACAAGTTCATCTCCTGCCAATGGATGGCCAGAACTCTAACCTGACCAGGGCTGTGGAGTCAGAACACAAAACTTCTCACCCTGACTCCAACTCCTCTATTTTTGGCACTTCAGACCATGACTCCTCTTTATGTAATTAAGTGATTATAGCCTATAAATCTCATAAAGTCTCTGCATAGACTCCTAACTTGAGTAGGCCTATAACTGGTTTATATCAAAGTATAAAGATATTGTGGCTTTTATATCATGCCTATTTATTTTTCAATATTTTCTAACAGAATTAGAGACAAAATCTTTGAAAGGATATATAGGAAATAACAATGAAAAAATGCTATAATGTAAGACTTTTTACATACATACATATATATATATATATATATATATATATATATATATATATATATATATATATATTGATAATATTAGTGGAAAATATACATACATATGCAAAATATATAAATACCCATACATGTATATTTTTAGAAAAAAAAAAAAAATTTCCAAGAGGAAGAATCCAGGTACTAGGACAGAGTAAGGATATAATAAAAAGGCTTGAACACTAATATTCCATGGTCATAATTTACTCCATTGGAATTATAAATACGATCTAATTCATCAGACCTACAAATTCAAAAAGAAAACAGAAAAAAAACAACTCCGGAAATAAAAACAGAATTTAGAGAGAGTGTAAGTATTTATATATATACATATATTTGCAAATAAGAAATAAGTACAGAGCAAAAATAAAACTACTTTATAACAGTTGTTATTTTTTTATTTTTTACAAGATGTAAAAGACAAAAAATAAAAATTCTATAATGTAAGATTTTTTAACATATATAGTTTTGCAAATACAAAATAACTACAAAAAATGGCTTTTAAAAAGAAGTTTAGATGAATTTCTTTAAATATACAGTAGAAGAAATAACACTAAAAATAAAAATTCTCTAATGTAAGACTTTTTACATAAAGTGTAAATTCAACTGGAGTCAGTATAGTTTTACAGACTCTGACTAACTCCAGTGATCCTTTAATTGACTCCGACTCCGACTCTGACTCCACAACTCCATCTCCAACTTCACAGGCCTGAGCCTGACTGTTAATATAAAAGCAGCAACTGGACATAACTTATTTCCTATTTTGTTGCACTAGGATGTACTTTATCAAGTTTTTTTAATCATTTAATCCTGTGTAAGGCAGTAAAGCCACTAAGACACAAGGGGGTTACTGAGTGTGAAAGAATAAGAAAAAAGACAATTATTAAGGAGCAAGAACAACAGAAGAGTAACCAAGAAGACATAAGATAACGATTAACATTACATTGACATTTTTGAAGATCAAAGTTGCTGAAAAACATGGAGCTGGAAGAGAGTTCTACAAGTGAGAAGTGCAAGAAAAGAAACTGTTAGCATAGAACTTACAGTTCTCTCTAGAATCTATCTTACATATTTATAAGTCTATCATTTATCCATGCTTTGAATATTGCTGCCACATATGGTCTGGTGTTCCTGCTATATATTTAGAGATTCTTGATAGAAGAACCAGTAATATTATTGCTCCTGACCTGGCACCTCAGCTTAAGTCACTTTCTCACTACCATAATGTAACTGTTTGATGAACTTTCCTATTTGGTATCTAGACTTTATGAATTTAAGCGCAGTACTAGATTGGTGGCAAAGTCTCTTCAATTTACAGTGGAAATGGCCAGATGCAACCACAAATTCTATGTTAGCAGTTTCTTCTCCCCGGTGGAATGCTTTTCTGGCTCCTTGCTTCCTTTTGATCTTCAAAAATTTAAATGCAATGTCAATCGTTATCTTCTGTCTTCTTAATTCCTCTTCTTTTATTGTCCTTTCCCCTCACTAAAGTCTTCTAATTCTCTTTCACTCTTCTTACTTTCCAGTCAACTTTGATCTTCAAAAATTTCAATGCAATGTCAATTGTTATCTTCTGTCTTCTTAATTCCTCTTCTTTTATTGTCCTTTCCCCTCACTAAAGTCTTCTAATTCTCTTTCACTCTTCTTACTTTCCAGTCAACTTTGATCTTCAAAAATTTCAATGCAATGTCAATTGTTATCTTCTGTCTTCTTAATTGCTCTTCTTTTATTGTCCTTTCCCCTCACTAAAGTCTTCTAATTCTCTTTCACTCTTCTTACTTTCCAGTCAACTTTGATCTTCAAAAATTTCAATGCAATGTCAATCGTTATCTTCAGTCTTCTTAATTCCTCTTCTTTTATTGTCCTTTCCCCTCACTAAAGTCTTCTAATTTTCTTTCACTCTTCTTACTTTCCAGTCAACTTTGATCTTCAAAAATTTCAATGTAATGTCAATCGTTATCTTCTGTCTTCTTAATTCCTCTTCTTTTATTGTCCTTTTCCCTCACTAAAGTCTTCTAATTCTCTTTCACTCTTCTTACTTTCCAGTCAACTTTGATCATCAAAAATTTTCAATTCAATGTCAATCGTTATCTTCAGTCTTCTTAATTCCTCTTCTTTTATTGTCTTCTCTCTTTAATATTGTATTTTCTTTTATACTCAGTAACCCCTTGCATCTTAGTGGCTTTATTGCCTTGCTTGGGATGAAATGAAAAAAGCATAAGAAGCATAAATGCCTATTTGCTGTTGATGGGACATATAGTCGTCCAAGAGGTAGAGGTAAGAATTGCCAGCCAAGACATTTCACTTACCTTTATTTCAAGAGAGCTTGGCTCTTCATAGCAAAAGAAACACTAAATACTCCAGTTACATGTTGTGTTCCAGTGGAATTGAAGGGGCGTAGAACTCAACGCATTTTGAAAATAAAACTGAAAAATATAAAATAAAATGACATTTTAAAGAAAGCAGAGACTCCATAAAAGCAAAAATAATAAATTTTCATTTGTTCATCTTCAATTTTCATTGATAATAAAACTGAAAACTGAAAATTATCAAAAGGATGAGCTCAAAATGCAAATTACAAATTGAGAATACTAAAATCGAACAAGTAGAGAAATTTAAATATCTGGGAAGTGTTCCAACAGAAGATGAAAAGTACGACACTGAAATCTGAAGGCATAGCAAATGATGCCTTCCTAAAGATCTGAAGACATATTTGGGACAGTCAAAGATGCATTCCAGAAGCTAAGCAGAGAATTAAGAGACAGGAAAATTTCATTGGAAACAAAGAAAAGAGTATTGAACTGTTATGTGATATCTGTCTTCCTGTATGGAAGCAAATGCTGGACACTGACAGTTTTCCTGAAAGATGAAGAAGAGACTTGAAGCATGAGAAATGTGGTTCTACAGAAAGATGCTGAGGATACCATAGACTGAATATGTGAGCAATGATGAAGGTTTTGGAAAAACTGGAAACAAAAAGGAAATTTATACTTAACATCAGGAAGAGACAGTTCAAATTTCTGTGACACTTAATGAGGAAAGAGGGATTGGAAACCTTGATTCTCACAGGAGAGATTTGAGGTGAAAGAGACAGGGAAAAGCAGCATAAAAGATGAGCTTGAATAAATGGATGGTAGAATACGGTTTGAGGGAAATAACAAAAAGATAAAACTTATCAAGAGCTATTGGCAAATAGTGAACCCCTAAACTGGGGTCAAAACACTATGAAAGAATAAAAATAGATTTTTATAGTAAAAATACCAACAATACATTTTTGAAAACAAAAAAAAAGTATTACCAGCAATACATTTTTGGAAAAAAAAATTAACAGCAATACATTTTTGGAAAAAAAAATTAACAGCAATACATTTTTGGAAAAAAAAAATATTACCAGCCATACATTTTTGAAAAAAAAAGATATTACTAGCTATACATTTTTGAAAAAAAAAAATATTACCAGCAATACATTTTTTAAAAAAAAAATATTACCAGCAATACATTTTTGAAAAAAAAATATTACCAGCAATACATTTTTGAAAAAAAAATATTACCAGCAATACATTTAAAAAAAAAAAAAAAAATATTACCAGCAACATATTTTTGAAAAAAACAAAAAGAAAAATGTTACCAGCAATACATTTTTGGAAAAAATAAAACTATACATATTCTATTGATACAAACCTAAACTAAAAATCTTATCAGCATTAAATAATCCACTGCTGTAAAACAAAATAAACCAAACCAAACCTAACTTACACCTGAACACAAAAGGAAAACGAACTACCAAAGAAACATTGAAAACTTTGTTTCACTAGTCACCATAAAAAGCATAAATGTCTGTAGTAGAAACTCAACTTTTTCTTTGTTTTGTTTTACAGTATATCAAATTC
The DNA here is from genome assembly GCA_903632075.3 of Acanthosepion pharaonis. NCBI lineage: Eukaryota > Metazoa > Mollusca > Cephalopoda > Sepiida > Sepiidae > Acanthosepion > Acanthosepion pharaonis. Next base: position 2,219,640 of record CAHIKZ030004007.1, read on the forward strand.
AATGGGTTATTTAATGCCGACAAGATTTTTATTGCTGGTAATATTTCCTTTTTCAAAAATGTATTGTTGGTAACATTTTTTTCTCTCAAATTTTTCCAAAAAAATATTGATGGTATTAAAACCAATTTTTGCACTTTCATAGTGTTTTGACCTTTTGTAGGGAGTTAACAATTTGCCCATAACTAGGATCCTAACAGGTGCTACCACCCTGAGTCAGGGTGAACCTGAGAAGACCATTAGTTAAGAGGTGGTTCCACACACCTCAAAACCTGATCAAAGGCCTTGCTATCGGATGTAATTTATCATCTTACCCAGGACGTGGATGTAGTTTATCATCATACCCGGGATGTTCAATTTTTTGTATATTTCTATCTTCTTTGCTTACATAATGAGGACACACTCACATAAAATACATGCAAGCACACAACCTGTTAACTTCAATAGGATGATGAAAAGGCAGCAGTTTCGTTTTGGGAGGCATTCTCAAGCTATTTCTTGCCCCAGATGACAACTGATTGAAGGTCATCTTAACTGGAATCATAGACTTAATATACCTATCATACACAGTGTATCTATATACCAGGTCCACCAAGAGAAGTGGGTAACAGGGAAAGGTTAAGTGCCTTGAGGGCTGGGCATGCCCAAGGGAAAATAAAAAAAATTAATATATTAGAAGACTATAGAATAACCTTAAAACTGTCATTCAGACCAGCGTTCTCATATCTTAAATAATAAAATTAGTTCTCACCTTCTTTCATGTGTCATAGCCCTTCAGGACATGAACAATCACGAATCTCCACAATCCCTTTGTAGCTCTAAGCAATATTTGTCTCCTTGCTATTCCTCCCAATCCTTATGAGCAATCCATTTAAACAAGCTCATTAGGTAGGTTGATCATGGCTCTCCACAACTTCCTATTCTTTGTAGCTCTAAGCAATGTTTGTTTCCTTACTAACCCTCCCAAACCCTGTTCTGCTATCCATTTACAGAAGCTCATTAGGTAGGTTGATCATGGCTCTCCACAACTTCCTATTCTTTGTAGCTCTAAGCAATGTTTGTTTCCTTACTAACCCTCCCAAACCCTGTTCTGCTATCCATTTAAACAAGCTAGGTAGATCATGGCTCTCCACAACTTCCTATTCTTTGTAGCTCTAAGCAATGTTTGCTTCCTTACTAACCCTCCCAATCCCTGTTCTGCTATCCATTTACACAAACTTGTAAGGGAGGTGATCATGGCTCTCCACAACTTCCGATCTTTGTAGCTCTAAACAATATTTGTCTCCTTACTATCCCTCTCAGCCCCTGTTTTGTCATCCATTTATGCAAGCTCAGGTAGGTTGATCATAGCTCTCCACAACTTCCTATCCTTTTTAACTCTAAGCAATATTAGTCTATTTACTATCCCTCCCAATCCCTGTTCTGGCATCCATTTACATAAACTTGTTAGAGAGATGATCATGACTCTCCACTACTTCCAATCCTTTATAGCTCTAAGCAACATTTGTCTCCTTACTCTCACTTTCAGTTTATGTCTTACCACCCATTTATGCAAGTTCTCTGTCTCTCTTGCCCTCAGAATGTCCTGTGAGTGCCAAATTCTCAAAGCCTTCTTTCCTCTTTACGTGCCCTAGAAATATCAATTACCTCTTTCTGATCCTAAACATAAGTGTCTTCTTCATTTCTATTTTTCACCAAACTTCTTCATTGTTCATGTTTGCTCCATGGTATCCTCAACATCCTTCTGTAGAACTATATTTCGGTTGCCTCTAGTCTCTTCTTCATCTGTACCAATGAAACTGCCAGATTTCACAAGTTGCAGAAATGTATATTTGACGATCTACCCTTGAAACAGCCTATCAATGCATGGGTATAAATAAAATTCGGTGTATGCTCAAGTGTGTGTAAGACCACACGCAGCAGTTTGAAAAAAATTCCCGATACTGAAAGGAGAGAAAGAGTTTAAGAGGAAGAAGAAAAAAACTTGTGAAATGTCAGTCAATGCGAGGTTTGGATTGAATCAATTTGTAAAAGGAAACAATTAAAGTCTAGCAAAGGTTGTTAAATTGCTGGCATTCGGCCCACCTCTAATTCCAAAATAGTCAAGCAAGCATTCTGGCTGGGTCAGAGGGTAGCAATAACGACTCATTGCATTTTCACTTTGTTACTATTTTCAAATCAGTTCCCGATACAGTCTACATGCAAAAGCAGTGCAAGTTCCTATCCCGAAAAAAGGCATTCCCACTCTTTTATGTTAAGAGTTCATTTGACTAATTATTTGGTGTTTTCTTTTTTGTTCTGTTTTGTTTTCAACAACAGTTTTTTGTTTTTTTTACTTTAGATAAAAATAACTTTTTTGTTTAAATTTAGACCTTTTAATGCCATGGGAATTAAAATAACCTATGTATTTTTAATGAAACTAAAACTTTTAATGTTTTAATGTCAAGAGGGTATATGCACCGAGTGTCATGGTTATTAACAAGCCAAGTTCCAATTTTGGGCTTGTTTACTGCATTCACTTTTGCACAAATGACCTTGGGAATAGGATTAATCCTTTTATTACACAGCCCATCCACCCAGGTAGAAATTAAATAGTAGGATAGACCGGGCTTTCTAGCCTTGTGTACCGTCTAGGAGGAGAAGGATTACCTGAATTCAAAACATTGGAGAAGGGAATGGGAAACGACTACATTATTTTTCTCAAGAATTCAATGGCAATTCAGAAATTATAAAGAAAAGGAACGTGTGGAGAGCCATGATTGTCATCATCCTGACAGCACACATAGCATTAACAAAAAAAACTTCCATGAATGTAAAGTTTAAAAGTTGTTTCGTTAATTTTATGATAAAATATTCAACATTTTTTAAACAGTCAAATTTAGAAAGTTGTTTAATACTTGTGTGATTTAACTGCTATTTTAGCATTTCTTTTTCAGGCTGTTGGCATTTCCTCCACAAACAAATATATATATATATATATATAAAGTTGCAGCCTGTGGTCTGTCTTTTTGTTTGTTATTGAACTCCTCCTAGATTTGGGAAAATTTTTTTTTCCCTTTGATATAAATTAAATCTAAATTTGAACAAGGGAATGACTCTTAGGGTATTTGGATAAGTATATTTCATTTTGATCAACAAACCCTCACTTAAATTTTTTTCCCTTTGATTTAAATTTGAACAAACGAATGACTCCTATCCAAAATATAAAAGGAGAAAGCCAGAAGATGGAGGTCACTTCAGCAAGATCAAAATGAGACAATATGGACGTCAAGTTGAGCAAGAAATCACCAATCAATGGGTAGTGCCTTACAATACATATTTGTTGCAACAATTCAACTTTCATATCAATATTTTAATTGATTTATTATGTTATATTATTATTAAAGTGACCAAGTAAATATTTGTTAATATGTCAGTATTGCCCTATTATTTCATTCTTTTTATTTAATAATTTAATTTGATTATTAAAAATTAAGATTGATAATAGACTGTGTTTAGAAGAAAAATTATCAATACAAATACATTATAATTTAATTAATAATACAAATTAACAAATATTTAAATTTAATTAATAATATAATATAACTTCTATATAAACTATAAAAATTTAATTTTGAAAAAAAAACCAAAATTTACAACTGGAAGTAAATTCTACAACAGAAAAAATGAAAGGCATAAACAAAAGCTTAATTTCATTAACATGTGTGTGTGTAAAAGAACATTAAATTCATGAATATGTATGTGTAAAAAACAGAGTAAAAAAATGGACCCAAAAAGACGCAGAAGAAATTGAAAAAAATGGAAACATTGTTTAAAACCAGGACCTCCTGAAAACTGGAAATTTTACCAAGAAACTTCAAAGTTGGGATAAAATTGTTATTTTAAAGTTAAGTAATCTTTTCATGTAATGTTTATAAACATGGTTTGGTTATAAATAAACAAACACCCCTAAAGGGGTGAAACTACTGTAACTTGCTAAGTTTGCTATATCTTTTTAAGATAATATTTACGAATATTGCTTCAGGTCTAGCTGTTGAGCACTTACATTGAAATTGGTTGATTTTGGAGTAGACTTATACTGCATTTGATCTATAGAAAAAGAAATTTTACATATACATACATATAAGCGAGGGAGTGAACAGGTATACGCCAACAAGATGTTAGAACCACTAAACTTTTTTCAACAAAACTGATTGCAGTATACTCTAAAATGTCTTCCCTTTCAGATAAAGGCATGAATAAATATTTATCCAAAATAAACATTCACGATGCTTTGAAAAAATAATGTTATATTTTCTGTTGATAATAAAATTGGATTTGTTGATATTCAATAAATACAAAGATACTAAAACGCAAATAATCTCCATGGAGCCAAGTTTTCCCATCCAGTTAAGATTTTTAACGACATGTTTTCTCAAACCCAATGTATACTCATCATTCAATGGCATGATTAGATTCAGAGCTTTGCTCCAGAGCAAGAACACCTCAAACTTCTTATCTTTAGAGTTCCGGTGATAAACTCAAGAAATAACGGTCACTGATTCCGTTTGGCCAAATAACGGAAATAGGAAGTAATTTCAGAATGATGTGCTTTAAGAAAATAACTGAAGAATGAAATTTGCACTTCAACAGATAAACAAGCTTCACTTTGACCTGAATAAGAAGCCAAATGTTATCAATGGGTGTATGGAGAAAGGTAACCTGGCACTGCCCAGTGACTAATGATGTCAGAACTCAAATTCTTTAATTCAAAAGCAGAAGGGCTCACTTCAACATCCACAGCTCACATGACAAAAACAGACCTTAATTTTGTACAGCTCTGTGCACCGACTTCAAAAATAGCACTTCAAAATGACAAGGTCATAAAACATCTTTTCTGAAAAGATGTTTTATAAACAGATGCTATTAACAAATTAGCAAAATTAAAGATTTTCATGAAATCAGTTGTGACTGACGACATGCTTGTCACGTAAAGAGGTTACATCTAGTTGTCATTTTATTTGTTTTTTTAATGAGCTTAGTCTGCCACAAGGCCAAACATATAGCCCACCCACAAGGAAGCAAACACACTGATAATGATCTGAGGAAAAAGCCTGTTATTTACAAATTTACCATTCGCCTGTGCATTGAATATTGTTGCCATATCTGGTCTGGTACACCTGTTATATATCTTGAGATTCTCAACAAAATCCAAAGAATGTAATGTTATTGGTCCTCACCTAGAATCAAGACTACTTTCCCACAGCCAAAGTTTATCTCATCAGAATCCATCTTGCATATTTATAAATCTACCATGCGTATTGAATATTGCTGCCATATCTGGTCTGGTGCTCCTGTTATATATCTCGAGATTTTCAACAAAATCCAAAGAATGTAATGTTATTGGTCCTCATCTAGAATCACAACTTTACTTTCCCACCGCCAAAGTTTTTCTCATCAGAATCCATCTTGCATATTTATAAATCTACCATTCTTCCATGCATTGAATATTGCTGCCATATCTGGTCTGGTGCCCTTGTAATATATCTTGAGATTTTCTACAAAATCCAAAGAATATAATCTTATTGGTCCTCACCTAGAATGACGACTTTACTTTCCCACCGCCAAAGTTTTTCTCATCAGAATCCATCTTGCATATTTATAAATCTACCATTCTTCCATGCATTGAATATTGCTGCCATATCTGGTCTGGTGCTCCTGTTATATATCTTAAGATTCTCAACCAAATCCAAAGAATGTAATGTTATTGGTCCTCACCTAGAATCAAGACTTTACTTTCCCACAGCCAAAGTTTATCTCATCAGAATCCATCTTGCATATTTATAAATCTACCATTCTTCCATGCATTGAATATTGCTGCCATATCTGGTCTAGTGCTCCTGCTATACATCTCAAGGTTCTGGACAAAATGCAAAGAGTCTGAAATGTAATCAATCCTGACTAGGCATCTCGACTTGAAGCACTTTCTCACCGACATAGCTTCCCTCTGTCTTCTTTATAAATATTTTCATGGCAATTGTTCTGACAGTCAGTTTTACCTGTTGCCCCAACTATATGAATTCAAGCATGGCATCTGGGTCCCACTCTTTAACTGCTGAAAAAGCTAAATGCAACTGCCACTTCTACTCCAAGAGTTTCTTTTCTCGCATTACCTACCTGTGCAACTCCCTTCTATTTCTTTGCTTGCCTGATAACTACAATCTTCAAAAGTTGAAATACAACATCAATCACCATTTTCTTGAATCCTGTTCATCTTTTATCCTTTCTTCAATCCTCCCTATTCTCAGTCTTCTCTTTCACTTTCACTCCCTGTAACCCCCTGCGTACTAGTGGCATTCCCGTTCATCTTTTGTCCTTTCCTCAATCCTCCCTCTTCTCAGTCTTCTCTCTCACTTTCACTCCCTGTAACCCCCTGCGTACTAGTGGCATTCCCGTTCATCTTTTGTCCTTTCCTCAATCCTCCTTATTCTCAGTCTTCTCTCTCACTTTCACTCCCTGTAACCCCCTGCGTACTAATGGCATTCCCGTTCATCTTTTGTCCTTTTGTCAATCCTCCCTATTCTCAGTCTTCTCTTTCACTTTCACTCCCTGTAAACCCCTGCGTACTAGTGGCAAAATTAATTATAAGATTATTTTTAAATTAACAATTTGTTTCATGTTCGTATTTTTAGATGAGTTTATCATAATTGCTTTTTTCAATTCTTATAAAAAAAGCAATAATTTAAAACTTTCCACTAAAAAAGATCAAAATTACCCAGTGAAAATTTTTATCAATATAATACGTGAATGTCAGTGTGTCACTGTGTCACACTTTTTAACCTTACTCCTAGAGGCCATAGCCCAACATGTACCAATTTGGAATGCTGATTCCATGAGTAAATTAAAAACATTCCAGGCCAGATCTGGACACACTATCCTGAAATTTTGGATTCTCAAGTTTTCATTACTGCAACTGTTTTCAATTGTGATTTTTTTTTTACATGATTTTTTGTGACAAATTTTTTTGTATGATAACAATTTTTATAACTTGGTAATAAATTTGAAAATAATCAAAATTAAGTGCAAAATCCAGCGAAAGTCACACATGAAATAAAAATAATTGTTTGTACAGAAAGTAAGGACCTACATTCATCAAATTGCCTTTAAATTAAGAGGCGGCAGAAAAATTATCATTGAACTTTTAAAAAGTAAACTTAAATATTAATGCAATACTTAGATGCAGCGATCAATTTTGAGTTCTTCTGTAGTTTATTGTTGCCTCTCGCATACACTCCTCCCTACCTATTGTGATGAAGGCCCAATCAAGAGTCCACTGCAGAAACTAGCTTAAATGCTGCTCAATATGGCAGCTTTTAAGCTAGTTTATAATAATAACAATAATATTAACTCTCCTTCGCCTTGACCACCAATTTACCAATGGTAGAGAAGAATGACTTAATGCCCAGCCACTGGTTGAACGGTGGGTAAAAACTTGTAACTATTTTTATATCTACCATGAAACATTACATACCAATTATTTGTAAATTTTGACTCAGGAGCTCAGGCAGAAGGGTTAAAATTGTTCAGGAAAGCAGAGCTCAAAGGGTTAATAATCACAATAAACATTTAAAGACTTAGCTGAAAAGGGGTTTCTGATGTAAAATTGATGGAAACATGGACAATGCTAATTACAAAAACACTAAATTATTAAACAATTCAATCACTACATTTCTTATGTTATATGCCGTGACCTTTCAGTATGTGGACGATCATGGCTCTTCACAGCTTCCTGTCTTTTATTACAATCGACACTTTAACAACCTCTTTGTACTTGTTCTGCCATTCACATCATACAAACTTATCAAATAGTTTATTCATTGTTACTCACGTGTTATGTAGTATGAAAGGTTTTTCTTCCTCCGTATGAGTTCGAATCTCTCGTCGCAAAGTTGTTATCTAGTGTTTCACAGTGGAGGCTTGTATTTGTACTAAGTCGGTCCTAAAAATAGGTTCGACGTTAGGAACTTGATATAATAGGTAATGACACAGTAATCTAGTTGGGGTGGCTGATACTTTAATATCCGACTAACGGTCATCCGACATCGACTGACTGACCAACTCACTGCCAACTCAGCGACTGCTAATATTCCTACTTATTATAGGTGGGAGAGTCTATTAACTATAGAATAGGTGTGTTCCACTATAAGACCACGCCACCCTTCTATTGCTTTTAATATGCCCTGTGAGTGTTACAGTCTTCAAGTCCACTTTCCTTATTATGTGTCCGAGATATTTCAACTGCCTTGTTCTGCTGATTGCTGTAATAAATTTGTTTTCAAAATTAAGTAATTAAATAATATGGAATTATAGTTGAATCTGTTGATAAATTTCAAGAACCCAGAAGTGATATTGTCAATCAAGAAATCAACATTTAACCCCCATATTGTTTGAGACAATATGAATTTGCTTATCAGTAAGCTTTAATGAAATCAGAATTTACCCAAATCTTCTCCAAAAGGTGGGATAGGGCACAAGCCCAGTTGCTAATGTGGGGCTTTCTGAGCATGTACACTTGAGCAAAAATTCCCCATAGACCCCACATATATGTGACTGGGTGGCTGTCTCTATCCCCAGATGAGACTCTGCTCATAGACATAATGCCTCTCTGCCCAAAAGAAGAGAGATCGATGAGCAGAGAATTGGCAATCAGAGAGGTTTGGCAAACTTTGCTTCAATGAATTCAGTATATTTACCCACGTCCTCCCCATAAGGTGAGATGAGGCAGAAGGCCTGTTTTTAATGTGGAGCTTTCAAAACAAAAATATACCCTATAGACCAAATATACATGGTGTTGGGTGGCTGTCTACCTCCCCAGATGAGACTATGCCTGTAGGCATAGCCTCTTCTGAGATCCTGATTTTTAATGCATTTTTATAGTAAAATCATTGGTAATGCATTTACATTATACATATAATAGTCCTATTCTATCAGTAATGCTTGCATTCATTCCTGACCACTGACAATCCCTTTCTTCCTGATTTTCAATGCATTTTTATAGTAAAATCATTAGCAATGCATTTCCATTATGCATATAATTGCCCTATTCTATCAGTAATGCTTGCATTCATTCCTGACCACTGACAATCCCTTTCTTTATCTTAGCAATGCATTTACATTATATATATTGTAGTAGAACTGTTTGATACAATACAAATTTCCACAACAGTATGTTTTAATGAACTCTACATAGCATCAAATTTCTCTTGAATATGTGTGTTCAGTACAGATCCATTAATGTGGGGAATAATCATACCACACCAGTAAACGTCCATGGCTGTTTTAATACCCCACAAAATATTTTCCCTTAATATTTAGCAAGTGGCAAGTTATAGTTTCATTATTAGTCAAGTAGCTTTCTGAACATCTCCATCAACTTGTTTTAATTGTAATATTTCTATGAATTACAAGCACGTGACTATAAACTAGTATTAATATAAGATTCTACTGGAGTTAAAATGATAGATTGATTTTCTATTAAGTAACAAACTAATCCCCTAGAATTACTTTTTTTTTTAATCATTTCACCTCAAGCTAGGCAATAAAGTCATTAAAGACAACATTAGTTAGTGAATGTTAGAGAATATGATAAAAAAATACACTATTAAGAAAATAGGACAATAAAAGAACAAGATTTAATACAGAAGATAACAATTGAGATTGCATTTAAATTTTTGTAGATCAAAGTTGACCGGGAAGCAAGAATCCGGAAGATTCTGCAAGTTGAGAAGTGTGAGAGGGGGAAACTGCTAGCATAGAACATACGGTTCCATCTAGCCATTTCAACTGTAAAACAATGAGACTTGGCTGTCAATCTTGTACTGCACTTCATACTGAATTCATAAATTCTACATACGAAAGACTGAAACCAAGATGCCATGTCATAATAAATAACAGATTCTTTCATCAAGATTCTCTAAATATATAGCAGGAGCACCAGACCATATATGGCAGCAATATTCAAAGCATGGATGAATGGTAGACTTATAAATATTTAAGATAGATTCTGACGAGAAACATTGCAGATTCCTCTTTGGATTTTATCAAGAATCTCTAAATATATAGCAGGAGCACCAGACCATATGTGGCAGCAATATTCAAAGCATGGATGAATGGTAGACTTATAAATATGTAAGATAGATTCTGGAGAGAAACATTGCAGATTTCTCTTTGGATTTTATCAAGAATCTCTAAATATATAGCAGGAGCACCGGACCATATATGGCAGCAATATTCAAAGCCTGGATGAATGGTAGACTTATAAATATTTAAGATAGATTCTTGAGAAAAACATTGCAGAATCCTCTTTGGATTTTATCAAGAATCTCTAAATATATAGCAGGAGCTCCAGACCATATGTGGCAGCAATATTTGAAGCAAAGACAACATGGTTGACTTATAAATATGTAAGATACTAAATCTTAATATAATTTTTAATCCTCTGTTAATACCGTAGACAATTTAAACACCCAATAAAATATTTTCTCTTAATACTGAACAATTGGCACATTGTATTTTCCTGATTAGTCTAGTAGCTTTCTGAATATCTCTGTCAATTTGCTACAAGGGGTTTCTTGTCTTAGTTATAATATTTGTGCAAATTGCAAACATGAGACTGTAAACTAACAGTAATATAAGATTAGACTGTTCATAAAGTGGGGGATCTGTTTTCTAATGTTAGTAAGTAATAATATGATCCCCCAGAATTGCTACATATTGATAGAGCATTTGAAAAATATTTAACACCTTCTTAGTAGCACAAAGGTTTATGAATATCTCAAGTAATTACAAGGAGTTTCTTGTGTTAGTCATAATATTTGTGCAAATTACAAACATGTGACCGTAAAGACCAGATGGTCTTGGAATGTGAACAAAGAACAGAATGATCATAAATTGTTTTAAAACTGAAAATAAAATGACACATTTTAAAATTTTTGAAATTAAACATTTTAAAATTTTTGAGACAATTCATTTTTTTAATATTGGCCTTTCAGCTTTTGATTTTTCAAAACAAAGCCTTTATTGTTTTGTTCATGTTTATTCTTGCTTCCTTGCCACCAACAATCTTCAAAAATTGAAATGTAACACCAATCCCACTGTATTCTTGAAACCTGTTCTTTTAGTGTCCTTTCTCCTCACTAAAGTCTACTCATTCTCTTTCACTCCCAGTATCCTTCTGGTCTTAGTGGCATTATCACCTTGCTTGGGGTGAAATGATTAAAAAAAAAATTATCGTTGGGTATTTGAACACTGCACAAAATGTTTCATATTCATGGGGGCAAGTTAAATTTTCACAATTAGCCAAGTAGCTACAAGGAGTTTTTTGTTTCAGTTGTAATATTTGTGTGAATTACAAGCACGTGGCCATAAAGTAAAGCCAGTAATTGTGGTAAAAATGCATACAAAATCATGGCAACCATCTTGTCCCTTGCTGGGAATGGGGAAAAAAAAAAAAACAGTTGAAGAATAGTCAGAGTGATTAGGAATTGTTTTAAAAGATCAAACTGAAAATAAAATGAAACCTATTTTTGAATTTTTGAAACTTAGACATTCATTTTTTAATATGAGCCTTTTAATTTGATTTTCAAGATAAAAGCATTATTTTTTTTCATTTTTAATAAATGGAGTAGATAGGTTTGCTTATCACCCAGTTCACATTCTTCCCCGGACTTTTGAACAGAAGTGAAGGTTTATCCCTTGTTTCCTGTTTAAGACTGAGTTTCAGTTTCCTTTTAAAGTCTACTTTAACTCTATACTTTTAATGTCCGCTTCTTAACTCTGAAATTTTATTTACTAATTAATTTTTTTTTCTCTCTCCACCAATAGGAGTAGATAGATTTGCCTATCATTCCATTCACACTCCTCCTCGATCTTTCAAACAGGAGTAGTGTTTTATCCCTCGTTTCCTGTTTAGAATTGGGTTTCAAATTCCTTCTAAAGTCACCCTCCACACTATACTTCTAATGTCTCTGACTAAATTCTGAAATGTTATTTACTAATTAAATGTTCACCTTTCCATGTCTAGAGTTTACCGTTATCTTTCCTGTATAGCCTCCAAAACTTCACTTCTTACTCTTTCTTATGCTCATACAACTCCACACAGTAACTCTCTACATTGAGTGGCTCTTGGGCTTTGTATCAAGTGAACATTAATAAAAAAGAAAAAAATAAATTTTTTACCAATTTATTTCATACCAAATTTATTTTCAATGGGGTGTTTGAATACCGCATGGTATTGAATACCGCATGGTATTACCACTGTGACAGTGACCCACTGTACTAAGGGGGGGGTTACTCATTGTTCATTTTTCACATGTTGTTTAAAGAAGTGGTTCCGCTTTATTAATGGAAAAATAATTTTCTTTTTCTGGATATTATTTGAGGAAAATTTTTAAAATATCCATAAATAAATACAGATTTGGTTGGTTTTGTTTCTGCTGAACGATTTTTCATTTTGAGCCGTTATCCATCATACCACCCGCACATCCACATGCAGTGGGATGTAATGGATAGCAGCTCGGAATTTGAACTCGGAAGAGCCGAGTTCAAATTCCAGTCAGGTTTGTTATATTCACTTATATGGAAATACCCTTGAATCCATCTCTCCTGCCTCCCCCAGCTATGGGTTGAAGAGCAGAACAGACTGAATCCTTTAGCTTTGGTTGGCATCCAGTCTATCACAGAATGGCAGCCTACTGTATGAAATTGTCTGCCTACTAGTGAATCAAAAGAGACATGACTGCCCAATCATATATGGTACTTGACTTTTTTTTTTTTGCATGGTGGGAAATAAAGTGAATGTGTGTGTGTGTCTGTGTAAATTAGATAATTTACTTATCAGTGAAGCCCTGATTACAGATCAATTAGCCCAAAATTATCAGCCAATTACTGAGTAATCAGCGGATTAGTTGCTTTTTTTATACTGCAGACATGGATTCACACTGATAGATATATGATATAATAGTGTATAACGGTTTATATTTTGTTATGATTTTTAGTGTCGTACTCGCTATAAAATTTTTAACATGGTGGAACTGAAAATGGTGTTAAAAAAATTAGTGAGTTTAGTAATTTATGCTTGTACATTATAAGAAAGGTCAAAATTCAACTGCATTACAAAAACAATTTTTGGAGACGGTATTCATAAAGAAAAATGTCCTTAGCAAAAAAAAGTAGAATGCTCAACTGTGATATAATATTAAATCTTCAACATGGCAGTGAATGCTGGACAATCTCCTCAGACAGGAAGAGGAAACTGGAAGCAACAGATATTGTTCTGTTAGACAAGGTCATTACAGAAATTCAATGACTTGGATTGTGTAAAAATAGATGTCGGAAAGTGTAACACAGAAATTGGAAAGGAAATAGGAATAACAAAAGCTGGAGTTTGAGCTTTGTATTGAATAATAATAATAGGTAACCTTTAACCATGAGTTGCTCTTCAGACTTGTAATGAGTGATTTTTAGTATATAATAATAATTATAATAATAATAATAATAATAAGTAACCCTCTACCTTGAGTTACTCTTGAGCTTTTTACTGAGTGATCTTTAGTATATAATAATAATAATAAGTAACCCTCTACCTTGAGTGACACTCAAGCTTTGTATTGGGTCATCCTTAGTATATTATAATAATAATAATAATAATAATAATAATAAGTAACCCTCTACCTTGAGTTACTCTTGAGCTTTTTACTGGATGACCTTTAGTATATAATAATAATAATAATAATAATAATAATAGATAAACCTCTACCATGAGTGGCACTCGAGCTTTGTATTGGGTCATCCTTAGTATATAATAATAAGTAACCCTCTACCTTGAGTGACACTCAAGCTTTGTATTGGGTCATCCTTAGTATATTATAATAATAATAATAATAAGTAACCCTCTACCTTGAGTGACACTCAAGCTTTGTATTGGGTCATCCTTAGTACATTATAATAATAATAATAATAAGTAACCCTCTACTTCGAGTTACTCTTGAGCTTTTTACTGAGTGATCTTTAGTATATAATAATAATAATAATAATAATAATAATAATAATAATAGATAAACCTCTACCATGAGTGGCACTCGAGCTTTGTATTGGGTCATCCTTAGTATATAATAATAATAAGTAACCCTCTACCTTGAGTTACACATTGAGCTTTGTATTGAGTGATACGTAGTATATAATAATAATACTAATAATAGGTAACCCTCTACTTTGAGTGGCTCTTGAGTTTTGTATTGTGTGAAACTTGGTATTACAAAAATCATTGTTAGAATCAAGACACCAAAATCAGCCAATTCTTTCATTTTTTTTAAATGCGCACTGATATGCCCATTCTCAAAACAGAATCAAATACCATTTTTCATGAATGGAGTTTAAAACGAAGCATTCCTAATGTCATCAAACGATACTACTGCTAAATGTCTTCTTCTTCATCAAATATGGCTTCCTCGTTCATGTAAGTCCCCCATCCCACCCCTACAGGGAATGTTACATAACAAGGTGGTAAAATATGATTGGCTAATTACAGAAATACATCATCTATGCAAATTAGAAACCACTAGCTCCACCTGGTGGGCATTGCTTCAAACACAACAAAATTAGGAGTGAACTCAATGTTTAAATTTTATAAATGACTCACAGCTTGATTTATACAGCTTTGAGTATTGAACGATTGGCCTTTCTGGTTTCAGTTAAGTGCCTTATACAGTGAGCAATCACAAAACAAATTACAACCCAGCTTTTTTCAATAGCTTAAGGATTGGGAATAAGGCATTTACTTAGACATCTTTGATAGAAACAGATCATTATAGCTCATTTGCTCAAGTTTTCCTTTCAAAGAATCAATATTGAACAATATGTGTTAACAATCTGCATCAAGCCATCTATCTATAACTATATATATATATATATATATATATATATAAAATCAATATTAAATAATATGTAGTAATGATCTATCCACTTCAAAAAAAAGTTGCCTTTAAGAAAAATGCTTGTAAAATCTCCAATATTATTTGGAATGCTAGAGAACATTTCGCTGCAAGCTTTGATGATACAAAGTTCAAAATAACAATCAAAAGATGACTGCCTCATCTTTTGAGATCTTTTTCCAGTGTCTTCCAATTATTTTCCGTTTGATCCAATTTTGAAAAGAAATTTTTGTTAGAATGGCTTTTAATTAAAGCATGATATCATTATGGAAATTAGTGTCATTTTCAGCCATCAGAATTCAAAATATTACAAGATGCTGAAAAGTTCTCAGCCCAGCACACTTCTCAAAATCTGGCCAAAACCCAGAATTTTCTTGTTTAATTCCTTTTTAGTCAAGCTGAGAACTTTTCAGCAACATTCAAATAAACACTATCAGCTTGATAAGCATCAACAGATAGATTTATAATAATTTTGAATTATACATATATTAACCTTATAAATTTTTATAGTAAAATCATTAGCAATGCATTTACATTATATATCTAATAGCCCTATTCTATCAGTAATGCTTGCATTCATTCCTGACCACTGACAATCCCTTTCTTCCTGATTTTCAATGCATATTTATAGTAAAATCATTAGCAATGCATTTCCATTATATATCTAATAGCCCTATTCTATCAGTAATGCTTGCATTCATTCCTGGCCATTGACAATCCCTTTCTTCCTGATTTTCAATGCATTTTTATAGTAAAATCATTAGCAATGCATTTCCATTATATATATAATAGCCCTATTCTATCAGTAATGCTTGCATTCATTCCTGACCACTGACAATCCCTTTCTTCCTGATTTTCAATGCATTTTTATAGTAAAATCATTAGCAATGCATTTCCATTATATATATAATAGCCCTATTCTATCAGTAATGCTTGCATTCATTCCTGACCAATGACAATCCCTTTCTTCCTCATTTTCAATGCATTTTTATAGTAAAATCATTAGCAATGCATTTCCATTATATATATAATAGCCCTATTCTATCAGTAATGCTTGCATTCATTCCTGACCAATGACAATCCCTTTCTTCCTGATTTTCAATGCATTTTTATAGTAAAATCATTAACTCATAACTGCGACCCTAGCAGGTGTTACCACCTCAGTTAAGGTGAACCTAGGACCAACAACAATTTAGAGGTGGTTCCACACTCCTCAAAACTTCGAATATTCTGAACAGAGATGTTGCTGGTTCTCTTTACAACAAATTTCATTAGAACAAGGTGGTCAAGAGAAAATGGTAGCTCATTTTTTTTTTATGGTGTGGTTCACCCTGTACAAGGTAGTGGGTTACAGAGTAAGAGGCACAGCTTATGCAGATAGATAACAGTTAACGTTAGACGAACAGGTAAGATTATAGTGATCAAGGAAACATCTTCTTGGGAGTCGGTTCCACAGAGCAGTGGTTCACAGAATGAAGTTGCTTCAGTGGAACTTACTTCCCACCAATGGAATATGGAGGGAATGAGGGTGGTTTCCTTCAATGTAAATGGTATGGCGGGCCCTAACCATGAAGATTAGAACTGGAGGAACCAAGGAATGGAGTTTATCCAAGCACTTTCTATGAAGTAGTGATAAGAGCAGTGAGAGGCTTGTCACATCCCATCTGTGAGGGAGGGAATGTAGGGCGGAATATAATGTGTCACTCACAAGAACACAGAGATGCTTTTGGACTATCGAGACTGGAATGTGAGGACTGGGCAGCTCCTTATTAGAATAATTTATAGAATTTTAAAACTTTTAAA
The DNA here is from genome assembly GCA_903632075.3 of Acanthosepion pharaonis. NCBI lineage: Eukaryota > Metazoa > Mollusca > Cephalopoda > Sepiida > Sepiidae > Acanthosepion > Acanthosepion pharaonis. The sequence continues at coordinate 2,236,409 of CAHIKZ030004007.1, forward strand.
TTTCTATATTAGCTTGTACCATTTAGGTGATATTGCTACCACGTAAAAACTATATTTACTAATCATAAATGGAAAAGCTTAGTGCAAGTCATCATTAACAACTGATTGGAGGCAAAATACACATTGGCGGTAAAATATCTACTGGAGGCAAAATATCTATTGGAGGTAAAATATCTACTGGAGGCAAAATATCTATTGGAGGCAAAATATGCATTGGAGGTAAAATATCTACTGGAGGCAAAATATCTATTGGAGGCAAAATATCCATGGGAGGTAAAATATCTACTAGAGGGAAAATATCTATTGGAGGCAAAATATCCATGGGAGGTAAAATATCTACTGGAGGAAAAATATCTATTGGAGATAAAATATCTATTGGAGGAAATAAATATCTATTGGAGATAAAATATCTATTGAAGGAAAATATACATTGGAGGCAAAATATCTACTGGAGGCAAAATATCTATTGGAGGCAAAATATCTATTAGAGGCAAAATATCTATTGGAGGCAAAATATCCATGGGAGGTAAAATATCTACTGGAGGCAAAATATCTATTGGAGAAAATAAATATCTATTGGAGATAAAATATCTATTGAAGGCAAAATATACATTGGAGGTAAAATATCTACTCGAGGCAAAATATCTACTGGAGGCAAAATATCTATTGGATGCAAAGAATCTATTGGAAGCAAAATATCTATCAAAGAATGTTAATTCTGATATCATGTGATATCTGAATTGCCTCCAAAAGTAGGTTAGAGAAATGCCAAATACAGTTTGATGTTTGGGCTTAAGAGAAGGTAGGGCCCTAGATAATCTTTTTGCATCATTATCCGAGCTTTCCTTTAATACCTTTTCTAGGAGCTCCTGCAGTTTCCTTTCCGTGTCCCCAATCAACACAGTGTCACCTGTATATCTTATGTTGTTAAGAAGTAGTTCTACTTCTCAACAATTGTATAACGAGGTTTAATTTGAAACTCTCAAACTGACTTTTAGTAATAAAGGAGAGGAAAATCAATGATGAACTGCAAATATATAGTGAGCCTAGTTCATGTTTTTTTACAAAGTGTCAGATGTTGAAATTATAGGCTACAACGCAGGACAAAGTAAGGAAAGAGAAGCGGGTCTTGTAAAGAAATAAAATGAAACATTATGAGCAAGAAAATCACATAAAGCATTTTCTTAGCTTCTATTTTCATTTGGTGTCAAGAAAAAATTCAATAAGAAGGCAATAAAAAAAAAAAAACATCTGTTGTGTGTTGACAATAGGGCAGCTGTTCATGTCTGGATGTAATATAGCAGTTTTGATAGAAAAATTGATAACTAAACACTGCTGAATTTCAACTTCATAATTTTATTAACTAACTTAAATGCCATACAATAGGATGTCATTTAAGCTAGCACCTCCTGAGGGTTCTTAATTGAGCTTTTGGCTTGCCCAGGAATTTGAGAGTCCCTAATTTACAACATTGGAAACTCTCCTGGCTGCCAATTGATTTGGATTGTCATCTGCACGTGACTTTCTTTCCCTCACTGCAGCCTTGGCTCTTTTGATTGCAATCTCGTCCTCTGTTAATGGAGATTTCTTTTTGCAAGGCACACTGTTGCTGTATGTGATAGGCAACAATAAACTACAGAAGAACTCAAAATTGATCACTACATTTAAGTATTGCATTAATAAAGCTTACTTTTTAAAAGTTCAATGATAATTCTTCTGACACCACTTAATTTAAAGACAGTTTGATGTGTGTAGGTTCTTACTTTCCATACAAACAATTACTTTTATTCATGGGTGACTTGATTTTTGCAATTAATTTCAATTATTCACAAATATCTTTCCAAGTTATAAAAATTGTTATCATACAATATAATTGGTTGCAAAAAGTCACACACAAAAAAAATCACCAAAAACAATTGCATGAATGAAAACTTAGGAATCCAAGATTTCTGTAACATGAGCTAATGAAAGTTAGAGAGTTATGTCCCTTTAATTGAAAAGTGTGACACACTGACATTCGCATTTATTATATAGATGTAACATTATGATAGTGGGGGGTGTCCTTTGCTGATGACATAAATATTCATAGTTGGGATAAGGACGATCTTGAACAAAATATCAACATTCTTTACCAAGTGTTCCAAGAAGTCTGACTTAAGATAAACCTTTCCAAAACAGAAACTATGATTTAGGATTGGAACTGATTGATTAATTTGTTTTTTATGGTTTATCAACCCTTTGTAGGCTATTTTAAATCCAAAAAACTATTGTGGATTCTAAAGATAATTCTTTTTTGTGTTAACAATCTTTGAGACTAACAATGTTTTTTTCAAATACAAGTCCTATTATTTAACCCATAGCTGGGGGAGGAGATGGATTTATATGTTTCCAAGTAAATGTAACAAGCTCAACTGGAATCCAAATTCAACTCTCAGATTTCTAATTCTGAACCACCTACCCATCCACATCTAGATTTGGGGTTAAAACAGTTAATGGCATGTACCCTGAATTCATCATCAAAATTCAGAATTAATAAATTCTAAAATCTTCAAAAAACTTTAGTATAGGTGTTGCAGAATACCTACAGATGATAATGGGTATGTCCCCCATTCACATAAATACAAGAGTAAATACTGTATGCTGGGCTGTAGTTGGAGATTCATCTCCAGCTGTGCTGGTCAAACTCTCTGTCTCTGGGCAGAGAGGATCCCCAGACAAGGCTATGTCAAAGGGCAGAGTCTCATCTCAAGAAACAGCTACTCGAACATGTTTTACTCAGGGTCTACAGGGAATTTTTGGCTGAGCTTACAGGCTCAGATACCACACATTAAATTCGGCCTTGTGCCACATCTGACTGCGTGGGGTGGGTGGTAGATATCCTACAGTCAGAGATTCACTGCGGAATTCACTTGACTCACTTCTAGCAGTTGACTACTACTTCTCCATGCCACTGGCAAATCTTATATGTGTTGTTCTTGTCCTAAGTATTATTGTTTATTACCAACCTTCGACCGTCCTGGGTATGACAATAAACTACATCCGCATCCTGGGTAAGATGATAAACTACATCCAACAGCAAGGCCTCTGATCATGGAACCACCTCTTAATTGCTGGTGTTCCCGGGTTCACCCTGGCCAGGGGTGGGGTCCCAGCTATGGGCAAACAGTTAACCTTGAAACCTGTTGGAGTCCCAGCTATGGGCAAACTGTTAACCCCAAAATTGTGGGAAAAACACTATGAAAGTGTAAAAATAGGTCTTAATACCAGAAATACTTTGCAAAAAATTATTACCAGCAATAGATTTTTGTAGGAAAAAAAAACTATTACCAGCAATATACTTTTGAAGGAAAAATATTGCCAGGAATAGATTTTTGATAAAAACAAAATATCACCAGCAAAATAAATTTTGTCGGCATTAAATAACCCATTGATGTTGATGTGCCATAAAACAAAAAAAACAAACCAACCTTCGTTTGATTATTCTATTTAGTAACCTTCCCTAGGTTACAACAATAGGATAGAAGGAAAGTGAACATAGAATAGGCTACATTAGAGATAGTTTTGCCCAACCCCACAAATTGCCACAAGACCAAATGATTAACCTATGAACTTTCAGTCATTTTCTCAATTTATTGAATGATTCATTCATTTTTTACACCTTTGCAGGTTATTTAAAACTAGAAAATATTTTAGTCTGTAAGAATTATTTTAAGTTAATAATGGTTTACTGATACAAATGTTACTAATTAACCCATAGCTGAAGGGAGACGAGGTGGATTCATACCTTTCCAAAAAGTATTTGTGCGTAAGTGAATATAACAAACCCAACAGGAACTAGAACTCAGTTCTCTGATTAACAATTCCGAACCATTATCCATTACACCACCTCTGCACATCCAAGTTTACCATCCTTGGTATTCCCAGACAGTCAACCATCTAGGTAATGACCCAGGTCAACATTGCTTAACTTCAACTTGTGTTTCAGAGTCATGTCCTTAAATAGCCTCATGAGAATGAGACTTTCATATAGATCTCATGTATGGTGCCAAACCTGTTCAGGAATTGTCTGTGAAATACAACCGCTTACTAAGAACAATGATTAAAAATCATATCAAGTGAATGAACCCTGTAGGTCATAAACTGGATTATCCTTCATCGAACTACATCGACCGGTGCTACAGAATGACAAATTACTGTTATGATCCAGAAGGATGACGATATTTCATCATTCTAAAAACAATCTTTCTACCAGTGATGAATGATGATAAGGATATTTCATCATCCTGGAAATAAAGATAAATTTTTCATCATCTAAAACAACCTGACCAGACCCGAATAGAATAGCAGTAGTAAAGAGAACAACACAGATGTGTTGTCTTCGCTTCATGAAGACTGACAGTTGACGGTTTCAAATGCTACCCATAACAACAAAATTCTTAGAACAAGCAAAAACAAGTTAAAGTAAGTTACCCCATTGTTATATGTATTTGTAGTTAATAGAGGATTCCTTTTCTTTATTTTTTTTACTGAAAATGAAATGAATTAAACATACGACAATAACATAAACAATAAGACTTTGAGACAAGTGTTGACATTAATGACAAGAATGTATATTTTTCTTTTCATGATATTAATTACAATATTGGTTTTGTGTGTGCTAAAAATGTTTTCAGTATTATTGTCTCTTTTGTTTCTTTAAAACTTTTTGCTTGTTCTGAGAATTTTGTTGTTATGGGTAGCATTTGAAACCGTCAAATGTTGATCTTCACGGAGTGATAGTGATACATTTGTACTGTTCCTTTTTACTACTGCTACACTACTCTACTCTGGTTTGGTTGTTTTAAATGATGAAATTTTTATCTTTATTTCCAGGATGATGAATAACAGAAACCACATCACTTGAGGATTTTCAACAGCAGCAACAACTAAAATGTAACTTGAAGAGAAAGTAATCAGTAATCAAGATTTTTGACTTTCCACACTATTTTAAGCAAAAGGCTAGGAAGAAAAGTTCCATCAATACTCGAAAGCTCAATAATTGCTGGGAAGTTCCATTGATATGTAACATCAAGAAGAAGCAGTTGAAATTTCTAGGGCACATGAGGAAAGAGGGCTTGGAAAATGTAATACTGACAGGACAAATTAAAAGCAAGAGAGACAGTGGAAAACCAAAATAACCTATCTAAGAGCTTGAGTAAATGGATGGCAGAAGAAGGTTTAAGAGAGATAACAAAAAGACAAAAATTATTAAGAGTTACAAAGGTAAGGAAGTTATGGAGAGCCATGATCCCCTACTTCCTAAAGGGACACGACACATAGAAGAAGAATGAGCTTGAGTAAATGGTTGTTGGAACAAGGTTTAGGAGAGATAACAAAAAGACAAAATTTATTAAGAGCTATGAAGGACAGGAAATTGTGGAGAGCCATGATCACCTATGTCCTGAAGGGACATGGCATACAAAAGAAGAATGGAGTAAAGGGATGGTGGAATGAGGTTTAGGAGAGATAACAAAAAGATAAAATTTATTAAGCACTACAAAGGACAGGAAATTGTGGAGAGCCATGATTGCCAACATCCTGAAAGTTCAAGGCACATGGAAGAAGAATGAGCTTGAATAAATGGATGGTGAAACAAGATTTTTGGACAGATAACAAAAAGACAAAATTTATTAAGATTTTCAAAGGACAGGAAATTGTGGAGAGCCATGATTGGCAAGATCCTGAAGGGACAAGGAACATAGAATAAGAAGAATAAGCTTGAGTAAATGGATGGTGGAACAAGGTTTAGGAGAGATAACAAAAAGACAACATTTATTAAGAGCTATAAACGGTAGGAAATTGTGGAGAGCCATGATTGCCTACATCCTGAAGGGACATGGCACATATAAGAAGTAAGCTCATGGTTACAATAGCTGAAAAATTATAGCTTTAACATTCATACCGAGCAAACCAGTTTGAATAAATAAATCTAAAAGGAGGTTTTTATTTTTTTTGTTTCTGTTTGGTCGTCACTAAGCCAATATATAACAAGATATTGTCCTCAACTTTAAGAAGAATTATTGACATTTCATAGTTTGTTCAGGGACACAGTACAGAGAAGAAGAATGAACCTGAGTAAATGGATGGCGAAACAAGGTTGATTAAGAGCTACAAAGGACAGGAAATTGTGGAGAGCCATGAACGCCTATGTCCAGAAGGGACACGGCACATAGAAGAAGAAAAATGAGCTTGACTAAATGAATGGCGGAACAAGGTTTAGAAGAGATAACAAAAAAACAACATTTATTAAGAGCTACAAAGGACAGGAAATTGTGGAGAGCCATGATCGCCTACGTCCTGAAGGGACAAGGAACATAGAAGAAGAAGAATTTTGTAAAACATGATGGTATATCTTGTTAAGTCCTTACTCTTATAAGACAGCTTTTTCCCTGTCAGTCTTTAAATATATTTTCCCAGTTATTATATAAATATGTAGTAATAGGTTTCCTGTTTATGATTGAGTTTCTGGTTCCTTTTAAAATCTTCTGATTCTCTTCAATCCCAGTAACCCCTGCATCTTAGTAGCATTATCACCTTGCTTGGAGTGAAATGAATAAAAAAATATAGAAACCTAAGAATTGTTTTTTTTTTATTGTTTTGTTTTTTACGTTTTATCAACACTGTGGGTTATTTCAAGCCAAAACACATTTTGTGATTGTAAGAATTATTTTTTTGGCAAGTGAATTAACGATTTCAAGGGAAATAACAATACATTTTTTCCCAGGTATCAGTTTTACTAATTACACTATTTACATTGTTCAAACTGTTACCATCATCTTTATTGCCGTATTCATGACTTTTCAGCCATTGTACGCTCTGGCCTTCTTCAGGTGAGTGGAATTTCAAACTGAACCCTTTATTTTGTCCATTGGGGTAGATTGTTCTAGTTCCTCATGCCATGCCTCTTCCAGATATCTCAATTATCTCCTTTTAACTCAACTCTCCAAGATTTGTTCATCTCTGCAGTAGCCAGGTAGTTGGGATTTATAAACTTAATGTGCCAGTAACAATTTTTCACAAGCAATGGTAAATATATACATAGAATACTTTGAAGAAATGGCATTAGAATCCATATCACTAAAGCCAACCCGATGGCTGAGATATGTAGATGATACCTTCGTACTCTGGCCACACCAGGAAGAGGTCCGACTACGACTGGACCATGGGAACTCAATAAGATCATTGGTGGTTCGAGAAAACAACAAACTTACATTCCTGGATGTACTAATATCTCAAAGAAAGCATGGGTTCAAGACATCCATATACTGCAAGCCAACATTCACTGGACAATATCACAACTTTAACTCTCACCACCTATACATTATAAAGAAAGAGATCATCTGCAACTTACAACATTGAGCAAAAGTCATAAGTGGTGACCCAGAGACATATGAACAAGAAATGGTCAGTTTAAGCACTACACTACAATGTAACAATTACCCCGTTTACACGGCAGCAGCTCTGACAAACTGGGATAGAAGGGTACAAGAGGATAATAAAACACAGAAAACAGCTTCAGTCTGCCTACTCTATGTGAACGTATTATCAGAAAAAATACAAAAGGTCTGTGGCCAACATGACATCAGGAACACTTTCAAAAGTGGTTCAACACTTTGCAGACACCTTTTCCAAGTAAGCGCCCCCCCTCGCCTATAGAGGAGAACATGACCAAGCATTGTGTATACACCATACCGTCCAGCTGTGGTAAGAAATATAAATGAGAAACAGGCCATACCCTTAAGGTAAGACTGCAAGAACATCGTAAAATGGTAACACAAGGGGAAATAGAAAAATCAGGCATAGCTGACCATATATGGAGTGATAAGGGAGATCACCACGTCCCTGGGAGATGAGATTGAAATAATAGACAGAGAACATCACTGGAAAATACAAAAACTTAAGGAATCTAGTGTATGCTATGCCATAAAAATCTCCTAAGCCAGTCAAGCATAGAAATGAATACAATATGGGAACCAGTAATGTAGAGAGATAGAGAAAAGCAATAATAACAACAAAATTGCAATATGAGCTCTGGTTAAAAAAAAAAAAAAGGTTACTGAGATATTAATTTTATAAGTCTCAAAAATTCATACACTGATGTCCTCAATGAGACCTGGCCCAGTGGATGAAAGTGTTGGTTGAATCCAGTGACTTGACCCAAAGAGTTATGAGTTCAAAGTTCAACAAAAACGTGGAGAGTTGAGCTAAAGGGAGATAACCTAGACATCCAGAAGAGGCATGGCACATGAAACTGAAGAAATGTTGTAAATATGGCAACAAAGGGCAACAGTCCAAACAATGTAAATAGTGTAAATAATTACACCTCATCTCAGAAATATAGACAGATACCAGTCTTATTATTTAACCCATAGCTGGGAGAGAAGAGATGGATTCATACCTTTCCCAAGGGTAAGATTGGGTGGTCAGAAAAGCAACCCCCTAATTTATGCTTAAGAAAATCTTATTTTATTGCTGCTTTAGTCAGGCCGTAAAAAATGTTTGGTGAATTATTAGACGGTTTTCACTGGTGAGTTTTTAAATATATGCCATGTCTATATACACCTGACAAAAGCTAAAGAATAGCTCAGTTGGCATATTTCATTAAATGCCAAGAACAAATTCAATTGCCTGAACAAACTATGAAATGTCAATAATTCTTCTTAAAGTTGAGGACAATATCTTGTTACATATTGGCTTAGTGACGACCAAACAGAAACAAAAAAAATAAAAACCTCCTTATAGATTTATTTATTCAAACTGGTTTGCTTGGTATGACTGTTAAAGCTATAATTTTTCAGCTAATGTAACCATGAGCTTACTTCTTTTATGTGCCATGCCACTTCAGAAGGCTGGAAATCATGGCTCTCCACAATTTCCTGTCCTTTGTAGCGCTTAATAAAATGTTGTCTTTTTGTTATCTCTCCTAAACTTTGTTCCACCATCCATTTACTCAAGGTCATTCTTCTTCTTGTATGTGCCATGTCCCCTCAGGATGTTGGCAATCATGGCTCTCCACAATTTCCTGTCCTTTGTAGCTCTTAATAAATTTTATCTTTTTGTTATGTCCCCTAAATCTTCTTCCGACATCGATTTACACAAGCTCATTCTTCCTTTTCTATGTGCTGTGTCCCTTCAGGACATTGGTGATCATGGCTCTCCACAATTTCCTGTCCTTTGTAGCTCTTAATAAATTTTGTCTTTTTGCAATCTTGGGAATTTTGAAAAAAGCATTTTTGCTGTTCTAATGCAAGTTTGGATTTCAGTAACACCTTGTGTCTTAGTGTCTTTACTGCTTTGCATGGGGTGAATTGATTAAAAAAAAGATGACAATGGTTCCACAAGTTCATAGAATAAATTTATATATTTGATGAATCTCTCCCAACATTTCTTTCCTGATCAAAATGACTCAAAAGAGTTCTAAGTTCTTGCAATTTGTATAAATCTCGGTTGATTGTAAAATTTTCAGAAATGAGCACTTGTTACCCAAATGGCTTACGCTTAAGCTGAGGCCACAAAATAGTATTAACTATTTTCTGTGGCCCAATGGTCCCGTCACAAATGGATAGGGTACGTATTTAGTCAACTGGATTGTAAATGATATTATCTGTGTCTGGAAAATCTGGCAGTTTTATGACAATATTTAAAATTGAGAAGTATGATTTCCAAAGCAGTTACCAACTAAAGTAAAGGAAATAAAATGTATAGATAAATAAATAAAACTTTTGGGATCAAATGGCAATCAGCTGGAAAGTAGGGAATTCTAGCCAAGGGTTTATATAATTTAGGTAGCTGGTAATATAAAAAATAAGAGGGCATTAAAATTAAATGTAAATAGGAAGAGGGCTTTATATATAAAATTGAGGTATCTGTTAGGCTAATATTTACCCAGATGCCATAGACTACCAGAACTTGTTCCTAGCCTAACTCCATAATACTATAATATTAAATGTAAATAGGAAGATGGCTTTATATACGAATTTCACATATCTGGTAGGCTAATATTTGCCCAGATGCCATAGACTACCAGGACTTGTCCCCAGCCTAACTCCATAATACTATAAAATTAGACAGAAATAGGAAGAGGGCTTTATATACAAATTTCACGTATCTGGTAGGCTAATATTTACCCAGATGCCATAGACTAACAGGGCTTGTTCCTAGCCTAACTCCATAATACTATAAAATTAGATAGAAATAGGAAGATGGCTTTATATACAAAGTTCACGTATCTGGTAGGCTAAAGTTTACCCAGATGCCATCGACTACCAGGACTTGTACCTAGCCTAACTCCATAATACTGCGACGAATGAGGAGAGTTTTGCATGTTATAAAATATGTCCCATTATGAGTTTCTTTACCTATAATTACAATTGTACAGGCAGCAAATATACAAAGTAATCCGACCCTGCCTATTCCTTTTCAGTCTGTTTTAGAATCCAGAGTTTTCTAACAAGACTGGTTTCTTAGGCAGCCCCACTATTTAATCCATAGCTGATGGGAAAAGAGATTAATTCATATCTTTCCAAAGTGTATTTGTGCAAAAGTGAATACAACAAGCTCTGCTGGAATTGGAACTCAGTTTGCTGATTTCTCTTTACAAGCTGCTCACCATTACACCATCAACACACCCACCCCATCCAATACAGCATTCGGTATCACTAACTTAAGTAAGAGGATCTGATACAAAGCCTAAGACAAGATCAATAGAGCTCAATAAAAAAAAAATCAATCAGTTATTCCCGAATGATTTGCAGTTAATATTTTCCAATTCACTTTTTTCTTAAAACTAGAAACAGCTTCTGTCGGCAGACTGCGACGCTATTCTAGACATTTCTTTAAGAATGTTCTTTAATAAAAATTACCCTCTGACAAATTGTCAAGAAGGTGTGCTTTTCTTTTTTTCCTGTTTTTTTTCACTAATTCACTTTGTTTCCAAGACTTGTTGCATGTTGCAATAATGGATTCTTTGTTCCTCTGAGCCGAGAGACGATAAATGTTACTTATATTTCTGGTTCGGTATTAGTCTTTGTTTAATTTTCATTGCATGAAATGTTTCTGAATGAAAATTATTTTTCATACATGTGATATGAATGGAAAGCTTTTTTTTTCTATTCATGTGATATTTTTATTTATTTAATTTCTTCATTGTTACTGCAAGTTTTTATTGCAATGATGAGTGCATCATAAAAATAGTTTTGATGTGATGGCAACAGTCTAATCCTAATGTTTACCAGACAATCATGTGCAGTCAAGTCACTTGCATTGTGGGAAGAGGCTTTTGTCACTGTTGTTTCACTTCTAAAACATTCGTTTCCAACAAATCTTCTGAGGAGATTTAAAAAGTTCTCAGCCTGAACAAGCCAAAAAAAAAGAAAAAGAAAATTGTTTGCCCACTCATTCTGATTTTGGTAAATAAATCAGGCAGAGAACCCTGTGGAGAAATCTTTGTTTTTTGGGGTATTTTTTTCAGTCAAACTGTAAAGGTTTTCTCTTTCTCAATTTGTCTGTTAAAAAAATTAACACTAGAGTCAGAAGGTAGACATAGGTTCAAATTTACACAAGAATCAAAAAGATTGACATATGTACAAATTACACTTAGAGTTAAAAAGAAGCTCCAGCCTACGCGAGAGTCACAAAGGTGAACAGATGACTGGTTAGCACTACAGCAAAAAAAGTAGACATAGATCCACTTTACACAAGAGCCAAAAAGGTAGACATAGGTCTGCTTTATACTAGAGCCAAAAAGGTAGACAGGTCTGCTTTATACTAGAGCCAAAAAGGTAGACAGGTCTGCTTTATACTAGAGCCAAAAAGGTAGACAGGTCTGCTTTATACTAGAGCCAAAAAGGTAGGCATAAGTCTGCTTTATACTCAAGCAAAAAAGATAAACATTTTTTTGCTTCACATTAGAGCCAAAAAAGTAGATATAGGTCTGCTTTAGACATGGCCAAAAAAGATAGACATAGGTCTTGTTCACACTAAAACTAAAAAGATAGACATAAGTCTGTTTTACACTAAAGCCAAAATGGTAAACATCAGTCTGGTGTATACCAGAATCAAAAGGCAGATATTGGTTCATTTTACACTCAAGTTCAAAAGGTAGATATAGGTCTCGTTTATACCTGTCTACATGTATCCTCTTGTAAAATAGCAGCTAATTTTGTTGGTACAGTTGATCTATTCTAAACCCTACCAGCAGGGAGTAAGCAGGTGTGATGAGGAGTGAAAAAGAAAACTGGATGACAAGAATTGCACCTTTATATTAATATTGTAGGGAAGTTATAACTCTGAGTAAATAATTATAAACCCTCTAACAATTATATATACAAAAATACTTGTAAAAAAGAGAAACAGCCAGAGGTGGAAACAACAAAACAAGTCTTATTTATTATTTGGTTGTTATGTGGTTTTGAAGACATGAGAGACAGTAATGCTGAGTAAAATTGTAAATTTTGGGTCAAATGTAGATCAAATCTGGATCGGAATCCAACAGAAGGATAAGATGAAGAATAAGTAAAGTTTATACAGTCTTTATCGTATGTTTTTATAGATGTGTATAATGAGCATCCAGATAATTTAGTCAGAAAATACAAAAAATATCCTTTTTTTTTAATGTCAAATTTGTGTTGAATTCTAAAAGATAAATGTTACTATTATAGCCTGAAAGATGTAAAGGAGCTGAAATTTTTGTTGATGCACATGTTGACGGCGTGTCCGTGTTGACAGCCTGTCTGATAGTTAGAATGTCCCACGTTTGTGTGTGTAGAGGAGAAAAGTGGGGTCGATTCTCATTGGTTTAGAAAGAGTGAATTCATGATAATTATAATTGGTATAATTATTTTATTATAATTATTTTTGAAACTATAATTAAGTTTTATTTATTTTTTTATGGACATGACACAGTGAGAGTATAATTAATTTTTTATTTATATATTTCCTTATGGACATGACGATATAATCTTTTTTTCAAATTTTATAATGTGATTACATATTCTAAGTGACTACGAATGTAGCAGTGGAAAAATTTGTTCGTCAATTTACTATTTATGTTTTTGATAGATTCAATCAATAATTGCAAAGAGGTATTTAATCCATTTTGTTTAATTGCTTCAAAGATGAAAATGGAATCGATTTTTATGCTCGTTGTTCAAACAAGTGGAACAAGCAGAAAGAAAGCCGAAGACACGATCAGAAGAGCAACTCAGTTATTGATCAGAAAGGAATCAGCTTCTGATATCTTCTGCTATTGAAAGGGGAAGTAAACTACAATACTCTGCATCACCATCATCACTATCGCTAGAATATTTATAATCACAACAACAACAAGAATAATAATAATAATAAAACATGAAAAAGGATTATTTACACTATTTACATTATTCTTCATTTTTATTGTCACACTCACGTGTCAGGCACTGTATGTACCAGAATTCTTCAAATAATATTTGTTTAAATTTTGAACCAAACACGAAGAAATCAATCTGTATACCGACATTTTTAGATACAGAAAAAAAAGAACAAGAGTAAAAGGTTGATTTGGTTTTCATTCTATT